>QRDG01000063.1:462384-655006 GCA_012064385.1 Puccinellia tenuiflora | reverse complement strand
TATTGGTACAGTTTCATCAACTTTCAACCAAACCACTTTAAGCTGAATCACATTTATCTTTCTCAATGTTTTATTTAAAAGTAAGCTGAAAGTACATGAGGCAATCTAGTGAATCACCTGTCCGGCAGCCATTGCAAATATTAAGGAGAATAATTCCACAATAGATGAAATTAAACAAATCTCCCAGATTCAACGGATTGAAAAGACCAGAACCAAGATGAACACCACCTGCGAAAAATGAGTTTCGGATTTTAGAAACGTTGACAATTCATCTGATGAGAAAATGGGGATTTGCAGGAAAGATAAACAACCTAGCAGCACACCATTCGACCTGCAGGTTGTGCTCGAGTGGAAGTGGGATGGAGAAAACGGCAACAGAATTTATAGGGCAAGAGAAGTGGTATACTAACGTACCATAATCACTCGCCGCCGGCGATTTGCCCACTATGGCTGCCATTAGGGATTTTGCAGGAACTGAAAATTAACACCTCCTTTAGTTGGGGGAATCAAGATCAATCACGAGCGGCATCAGTTCATCACCATCAATGAGGAGGGCGGGAAGCTTGATGCCGCACCACATGACCCGCTCGATCGGATCGGACATGGATGACCCGCTCGATTGGATGCACACGGCGTATGGGGCCGGCCGCATCTCGTTGCCGTTCGGCGCCTCTGCCCATGGGGCCGGCCGCCCGGCCGCATCGCGTTGCCGCTCGGCGCCTCCAAATTGACGTCAGCCTCCATGGACCGAATCGATGCTCCGGTCGCACTGGCGTGCCGCTCGTCGCACGGTCGTTCAGCTCGACGGACCGGTCGCCCGACCAAATCAATGGCTCGCTCGTGCTGGTCTTGCTCCTTTGCTCGCATCGGTGGACACGTCCTCTGGCCGCCCGCTTGGGTGCGTTGACATTGATTTTATTTTTCACACAACAAGTAATTTCGTCGATGGGCCTTTGCACGTCAGCCGGCCCAAATGCACCACGGCCGCTCACTTGAGTGCGATGATGGGCCTTTGCGTGTCATCCGGCCCATATGCACCACGTAAGGCTAAATTGATGCCCAGAATAGCGTCCTCAGGGATATTCGGCCCAATTCGGAATTTGAGATGCATCCAACGGCCAGAAACGTGGGATCGTGAGAGTAGCGTGGGAGGCCTCCTGTTTGGCTCAGTTATAATATCCCTAATATCGCCTCACGCTCTCTCCGCCCCCCTAGGTTGTTTATGTGTCATTATCTTTCCTGTTAAATTCACGTCTTCTGCCCAAAAATTCTATCCATCTCCGGCTCTAATTGATTGTTTCCGATCTCCATTTTTACAGGTTATCTTCATTCGGTTCCACACAATTTGTTGAGACAAATCGTGTAGTCTGTTCTCATTTTTTCTTTTGGGGATTCTGAACTAACAATTCGCGATGGCTGGTGTGTAGGTGAGTTCCTTTGTACATGGATTAATGGATATATACACGCTACTTTTGTTATCTAAATATGTGGTGACGATTGTTGTCAAGAAGTAAAGTAGTACTCCGTACAATTTTTGTACTGTCAGATGTACATTTTTGTGATGTCCCGTGTTGAGGAGGGATCGATCACAGCAGCCAATGCAGGATTTGGGGCTGAAAGGAGATGAGAAGAGAGACAAACAATAGATGAGATTCAGACGCAAGAGAGGAGAGAGTTTCAGAGTTCTAATTCAGGCATGCTTGTCTCGTTACAGGTTGGGGTACATATACCCAGAACACACGCTTACAGGTGGCCCTCAGGTCCACACACCCAGCTTGACCCTCTGGGCCAAACATATCTCGCCCGCTCAGCCTGTTGACTTGTCGTCCGCCATCACCATGGTAGAGGGCGTGACAGCCCCCCCCCCCCCCCCCCCCCCCCTTGAGAAGCCACCCCTCGAGCTTGTTCATCCTCCCACAATGCAGCATCAGGAAATCGAGTCTTGAGGACGTAGTAATCTTCCCAAGTTGACATATCATCTGGCAAATGTGCCCATTTGACTAGAACTTGAGGAGTAGCTGCGTTACCTTTACGGACCAAGCGACGTTGCAACTGGCTTGGCAGTGGTGAAATTCGGTACAGCTGGAATGTCTGTATACACTAGTGATTGGTGAATAGCTTTCAGTAAAAGGCTTGAGCTGTGAAACATGGAAAACTGGATGAATTTGAGCTGTAGCTGGTAGTGCCAATTTGTAAGCCACTTCACGAATACGCTCCAGGACTGTATAAGGTCCAAAGTACTTATACGACAATTTAGGGTATGGTCGATTGACGACAGACCGTTGTGCATATGGTTGAAGCTTGAGGAGAACTTGATCACCAACAGTAAACTGACGCTCTGTTCCGTTTTTGTCCGCATAGCTCTTCATGCGCTGTTGTGCTCTTATGAGTTGAGCACGTAACAGTTCTGTCTGGGCCTGGTATTCGAGTGTTGTGTCCTTTGCAACAGAATTTTCTGACACAATAAGGTTCGGCATCCCTCCAAAATTGGGTTCAGTTCGGTAAAGGGCCTTGAATGGTGAGCAACCTAAAGCAGTATGAAAGCTAGAGTTATACCAAAATTCGGCAAGCCCTAACCACCTGCGCCAATGCTTTGGATTATCCTGGACTGCGCACCTTAAATATTGCTCCAAACATTGATTAACACGCTCACTCTGACCGTCGGTTTGAGGATGATAGGCTGTGATGTAGTTCAACTTAATCCCCAAGGAGTTGATCAATTCCTTCCAGAAATGACTAGTAAACACCTTGTCACGGTCAGAAATAATAGCCAGAGGCACTCCATGCAATTTCACTATGGTGTCCACAAAAACCTTGGAAACAGAAGCTGCAGTATAAGGGTGTTTCAGTGGTAGGAAATGTGAATATTTAGTTAGGCGATCCACTACCACTAAAATGTTGTTGGCACCATCGGATAACGGCAAACCCTCGATGAAATCCATGGTGATCTCTTGCCAGGGTGCCTTAGGTGGTGGTAATGGTTGAAGTAAACCTGCAGGTTTCTGATGAGTGTGTTTTGCCTATTGACAGATAAGACACTGGTGCACATAGTTCTCCACTGCCAACTTCAAACCTGACCAGTAATATAACTGCTTGATTCGCTGATAGGAAGCTTGGATGCCCGAGTGACCTCCTACTGCACTATCATGTAAGGAAGCAATAAGCTTGGTTTGCAAGGCCAGATTATTACTAATGACCAAACGCCCTTTGTATTTAATCAAGCCTTTCTCCAGAGAAAACCCTTTGTCATTAGGAGATTGAATTGTCAATTCTTGAAGCAAAGCAGATGCAGCACTGTCAGTAGCATACGAGTTCAACACCTCTTGGAGCCACACTGGTTGGCAAGTTGATATTGCTTGAATATCCAGAAGGTGACCCACTCTCGAAAGGGAGTCTGCTGCACTATTTTCAACACCCTTTCTGTATTTGATCTCGAACTGAAGACCACTTAACTTAGCCATGGCTTTCCTCTGCAACTCGGAGTTCAGCTGTTGATCAGTCAAGTTGCGTAATCTTTTATGATCAGTAAGTATTGTGAATTTCCCCCGTTGCAAGTACTGTCGCCACTTGTCGATTGCCATGATGACAGCCAAGAATTCTTTTTCATAAATGCTCAACTTCTGATTAAGCACACCCAAAGCCTTGCTCATGTAAGCAATAGGGTGCCCTTTTTGCGTCAACACGGCGCCGACACCAGTGTCACAGGCGTCAGTCTCCACTGTGAAAGGCACAGTAAAATCAGGGAGAGCTAGGACTGGGGTTGACATCATAGCTGCCTTAAATTTGTGTAACGCCTCTGTTGCCTCTGGTGTCCAGCTAAAACCCTTCTTAGTGAGTAGCTGAGTCAAAAGTTTAGTCAATAACCCGTAGTTTGGTACGAACTTGCGGTAGTAACCAGTGACACCAAGTATGCCTCGCAGCTCTGTAACATTAGTAGGCAGAGGCCATTTGGCCATATCATGTCCCTTGTTTGAAATAATATGTCCAAGGTATTGAATGCTTGTCTGCCCAAAGCTGCATTTCGAAATCTTTGCATAAAATTGAGTTTCCCTAAGCTTTTCGAGTACCAACTGCAAATGTTGTAAGTGTTTTGACCATGACTTGCTGTAGACTAGGATATCATCCAAGAATACAATCACAAATTTCCTAAGAAAGGGTGCAAAGATAGAATTCATAATGCACTGAAAGGTTGCAGGCGCGTTGGTTAGCCCAAAAGGCATCACTCGAAATTGAAATGGCCGTGATGAGTTTTAAAAGCTGTTTTAGCTTCATCTTCTGGTTTCATTCTGATCTGATGGTAACCTGTTCGAAGATCTAGTTTAGAGAAAAACTTTGTACCAGCTAGCTCATCCAAAAGTTCATCAACAATGGGTAAGGGGAACTTATTTTTTATTGTGAGCAGATTGAACCGCGATAATCAATGCAAAATCGCCATGTACCGTCTTTCTTTTTAACTAACAGAACTGGAGATGTGAAGGGGCTCATACTCTCAGTGATAAGTCCAGCTGACAACATCTCTTGTACTTGTCTTTCAATTTCATCCTTTTGAAGAGGTGAGTATCGATACGGTCTGGCATTGACTGGTTGAGCACCGTTTTCCAAGGAAATAACATGATCAAGTGCACGCTGTGGAGGTAGATCGTGAGGTTCTTCAAACACATCATTGAACCTGTCCAGAAGAGTCTGCAAATCAGGCGCCACAGCAGTGGAATTGGTGGCAATTATTGATAACACTGGGTCCACTACAGCCATAGCCCACACCTCATTGCCCGATAACCACTTCTGTAATTGTTCAGCTGAAAGAACAGAGAGTGCTTGTGTCTGTGGCTGCACCACACCTTGCAGGGTGATTTCCTTGCCCAAATAATTGAAGGATAGGTACTTCTCCTACCAGTCAATGGTCATTCTGCCAAACTATTTCAGCCAATTTACTCCCAGAATTGCATCATAAGCTCCCAACTCTAGGATTCTCATGTCAGTGGTGAAGGTTTGCCCCTGTGTCCACCAAGTTAAAGCTGATACTTGTTCTTGAGAAGTCAAAAACTCACCGTTAGCAACTTTGACAGGTAGGGCTGGTGCTGAAGAAATAACACAGCCCGCACGTTCAGCAAAAGCTCTTGTCACGAATGTATGTATGCTTCCCGAGTCAACCAGTAACAACATAACCTGGTTGCCCACCAATGCTCGCAGTCTGATCGTTTCACCACCTTCAGTGCCTGCCAAAGCATTCACAGACAGCTGACAGCAAGCCGCAGTCACAGCTGGTTCATCGAGAAGTTCTAAGGCCCGTTCTGCATCATCAGACCGCACCTCACCAAATTCACCCACTTCAATTGTTAGCAACTGGCCAGAGCGTTTGCACTGATGCTCCTTAGAATACTTGTCTCCACATTTATAACATAAACCATTTGCTCGGCGGAAATCCCTTAACTGGCGTTCCCGTTGAAAATCATCAGAGTTTGTTCTCTTTGGCCAATCATTGCGAGCTACATTGGTGCTGACAGTTGCTTGTGTTGCTGGTAGATGTTTAGTTGGTGCACTAGGACGTGATTTGGGCCGAGAATGTTCAGCTTCTTCCTCTTGGATGCGAGCCAGTGAGGCTGCGCGTGTGATGCTGGTTGGGGCTTGTAAACGAATAGCACAACGGATATCATCTCGTAACCCAAAAATGAACTGAGTGACAAACCAACGAGCACCAAGTGAATCATCCAGGGAAATCAAGTGATACATGCATTCCTCAAACGCCAGACGATACTCAGCTACCGTGCCGGTCTGTTTTAACTGAAGTAACTTAGTCATTTGCCCATCATACTCATCCTGACCAAATTCTTCAACTATACCTTGCATGAAAGTATCCCAAGCAATCAAACGATTTCTATGTTTAAAAGACTGAAACCAAAGTACAGCATGGCCATCCAGATGCAAAGTAGCAGTACCCACCCAGTGACCACCCAGTGATGCTCAGGCACTTTGTACATCTCAAAATAGGTGAGGCTGAGATCTATCCAGAGCAATGGTTTGTCACCTAAAAACCGAGGAAAATCATGTCGCCGTGGCCGCACGACGTAGTCCCGTGGTGTTCTGCTTCCACTGGTTCTGTTGGTGAAGACGGTGCCGAATGGAATTTCGTCCCCGTAACTGGTGTTTTGAGGAGCGGAGGTCGCTGATTTGTCAGGCGCGCCGCCGCCTAACCCTTGTCCGCCAAAGGAATCTCCACCCGCGGTAGCGGTGTGGCCGCGGTCTTGTCGTGTTTGACGAGGCGACGCTTGACGCCGTCGAGATCCTTGCCGAAATCCTCCAGTTGTTGCCGTAGACCACCCACCTCCGCCGAGACGTCCTTGATCTCCGAGGAGATTGTGGTGAACCGGGCGAGCATCTCGTCCAGAGATATCTGCACGCCCTCCATCTTCTCCAAGACAAAATTAGTCTGCGCCGAAGGAACGACAGATCGCGCGGGCGCCGTCGCGTCTCCTCTGAATCAGACCTAACCCCGATGAGGATTTTGCACGGCGTCGCCGGAGCAACACCACACCTTTCTCGGTGGAATTTTACAGGTCCGATCTCGAGTCTACGAGCGCGAGCGGGGCAGCGATTTGGGCTCTGATACCAGATTGTGATGTCCCGTGTTGAGGAGGGATCGATCACAGCAGCCAATGCAGGATTTGGGGCTGAAAGGAGAAGAGAAGAGAGATGAACTGTAGATGAGATTCAGACACAAGAGAGAGAGAGAGTTTCAGAGTTCTAATTCAGGCATGCTTGTCTCGTTACAGGTTGGGGACACACGCTTACAGGTGGCCCTCAGGTCCACACACCCAACTTGACCCTCTGGGCCAAACATATCTCGCCCGCTCAGCCTGCTGACTTGTCGTCCGCCATCACCATGGTAGAGGGCGTGACAATTTTCTGTCCTATTTGCCTGTCATCCTAATCACACCATTGGTATTCCATGTTTATATTCAGATCCGCAGGCTCTCAAGAACAGATAGGCTAGGTCAAGGACCCACTTCCCTCCAGAGCTACGTGGGTGTACTTGATTCGTGCCCTCACCCTGCACTTGATTCCGCGGACCTCGATTAGTTGATGATATGGATAATTTACTTATGTTAGTGATTTCTCTTGATCATGAGTTGTCGCTTAATCAGCATGCCAGAGATAATGGTTTGTGGCATTTCACATGATCTCTAATTGCTCACTTTGTGGATGCAGTCCATGGGATTAGTGTTAACTTTTCCACTCAGATTTAGGCCGGCCTGCACTGCATACCGTGGCAAACCTGAATAGTTGCACCAGCTGCTAATAAATTTCTTTCAGGGAAGCTATTCAACTAAGGTACCTGCCACTTAATATAATAGTAGGGCATTTGTTTGCTAGGCAAAGCATGCAACTACCTCCGTGTGATGCAGGGCAGCCTCAACCTGCTTGCCTGGCAGCGGCCTCCAAGACCATGATGCAAGCAACAAAGGGAGCACTCGCGTGGGAAGCAGGGCAACGGCGTCCATGATGCGCTGTGTTTGGGAGCATTAAAAGTTTTACCAAGGCAATAGTCGAGTGATTTTTTTGCTGATTTGTAACAGTCTATTTGGCTATGCGACATGATAGCTTTGAATACTATTCGGCATGGATATGTAAAATAACCAATTATGGAGCATTACTCGCAGATGAAAACTGCACAATGTATGCGTTATGAAGTCATTGGTTCCTTGCGACGTGCATCATTTCTGTAGGGTTCCGCACGCAAATTCACAGTCGAGTCTGCGCTCCTGTGATTTCTGCACTGGCCTGCTCACCTCACCATATTTGTTGGATGTTTGCGAACGATTCTGGCTGAATGAGTAATTTTATACCATTTTTCTTGCTTCTATGTTTTCCTGGTGGTGACATGGGATAAGATAGCTCCATGTCATTATACTTCAGAATAAATATTTTGCATGCAAATGCACCCTTTAGCTTATTCTATTCATCTATTGTTAGGCATTATATGCACCTACTAATCTCTATGTTCACTTGTGACAGATTCAGATTGGATATTTTTTAAGAGAAGTTTTTGAAGTACTTCTGGTCTTGCTGGAATAAGCTGAAGGAACATGTCCAACTTGGTTGCTTCATACGTGATGCACTCTGTGCTGGATGCATTGTAGTGATGAAACTAAACTATCTGGTCTCTTATGTTGACTTCATGATAAAAAATGATGTATGATGAGGCAAATGAGTGCATCTTCAGGAGAAGAATGATGAAGGTATTCCTATGCCATCCTATTTCAGTGGTTCATTCCCTTGCTAGCATTCAAAATATTTTCTCCTGAGCGGGTAAAATGGACAGCTCGTGCTCCATACTATTTCCACTCGGTATGTTTGTAGTTTCAAGAAGTTCTATGGCCAGATTCTTGTTGGATCAGCAAGAGTGACCAACTACCGGCCCGAAGCGGTGAGCTCCCGAACAGTGATTTTGAGAGTCGTCTCCCTTTTCTCCTCTACCTCGCCGGCTCGCGTCTTGCTCCTCTCCGACGGCGATGCCGCTCGGCGTGGGCATGGCTGTGTAGCTTGGCCTGTACATACTTGTAGTCTAGGTGTAGTCGTAGTTTTGTGTGGCTCTATGCTGTTCTCTGGCTATATGCCGTATGTGTGTCAGGGTAGGACGGCGGATCTTGGCGGCCAGATCCGTCGCGCCGTGGCCTTCTTCTTCCGAGCTGCAGCTCGCTGGTGGCAAGTGGCGTTGCAGGCGACGCTGATGGAGACGCGCATCCCTGGTAATAAGGTACGCACAGGAGGCTTAGATCTGGGGCGCTCCGGCCAGCCTTGGTCTCGTGCTGTTCTTCTTCTTCTTTTGCTTGAGCTCTGGTGGTCGGAGTTCACAAGGAAGAGAGGATCAGGTGGCTTCCATAAGGCCGAACCCCTAGCTCTCTGTTGCTTCTTCTTTCGTCTGCCTACTTTGCTCAGTGGCTTGGAAGCAGAGTTTGGTGGTGGATTGATTTGCGTGGCACGGCAGTGGAAAGCTAGGTCTTGTGGAACTTTGGGAGAAGAAGAACTTTTTCTTCTATGTCGCAGAGGAAGCGGAAAGAAGAGTAAGCGAATTGGATTCCAAGTTCTACTGGGAGATCAATCGACTGCAGCTAGCGGAGATCCTCAACGGCGGCATGTTTCTGCCTCTGTTATACATGGCCAAGGGGGCCACTCCGTGCTCTGGCAGTGCTGCTGTCAGAGATTGTTCAACCTCCAGGCCGTTGTGCCAGTTCGGAGGCCCTATTCCAGTTCCGCGGCGGCGATCTACGTCTCTCCTTTGCCAAGTGGTTGCGTCCCCGGCAATGGCGACGACGGCTGCTGCGTTGAGCTGTTTGTTTCCGGTGGAGAAGGACTTAATTGCGTTTCTTTTTATTCAAATGAGGTCCTTTTTGTAAAAGCCAAGGGCTTGGATGTAATTTTATTTTTCTTTGTAGTCCTTGATGTAAATTGTTCTCCCACCGTTTAATGCAGTCCGGATCCTTCGGGATCCATCTCCTTGTTCAAAAAAAAAAAAAAAAGATTCTTGTTGTGCTTGGTTTCTTTTTGGCATCTTCAATCAAAAGAAAGGAGTTCCAGCTTGTACTAGGTGTATGTTTATTATCTAATCTTCATTTATCTTTTAGTTCCCACCGTTTCCCTGCTTGTTGTAAACTTTGTAAATACAATTTTTGAGATAAGATACTCAATGCTTTCTGAAAATAATCTTAAAGTCGTTGATCCTTTGAAGCCTACTGGAAGAGTTTTACTATGGTTGGCGATTTTAGGAACCGTTGAATCAAGTCAATCTAACGGTGGTAAATTAAGAAGTACTAGAAAGTACTAGAAAAGAAGTATCGGAAAGTATTAGAAAGTACTGACTTATTTATTTTATTAAAATAATTAAAAGGATAGATATGTCATTTCAAGTACATATGGTGTCACCGGTTCCTCCCTGATCTCTCTCTCCCCGCACCCTGTGACCGACGCGTCCACCCGCCCCTTCCCCCCACCTTCCCGCCGGCGAGGGTGTCACTGAGCGGCGACCAGGTGCGTCTGCGCTGTTGCTGGAGAACCGCAGTGGGAGGTACAAGGCGAACTTGAAGCCAGCCACATTCAAATCCCCAATCATTCCCTCCCCACCTGCGCACCAGCGGGGCTGCCGAGTGGCGACCGTGCGCACTCCGACTGCTGCTCGCCCTCCCCTCCGTCTCTGCTGCTCGCCCTCCCTTCCGTCTTCGTCAACCGCTGCTTCGGTTCGGACAGAACGTGACACCGACGCATCAAAGCCCCTCCTTCACCCGCGGACCTCGATCCCGCAGGTATGCTCAACTCTGAAGCTTCTGCCTCATAGGAATTTGAGCGGCTGCAAAAAAATGTATGCATTTGCTTTGCGTTATGTGCATAATATTGTTTTACGAGAGGAAAGTTGCTGTTCCTGGAGCTGTTTACATGTTGTCATGTTGTGTAGGCAAGCTCCTACTAGAATTTCAATCCCACTGAATCTCATCATTGGGCCACTTTAGGAAATTTTTGGGGATGCTGAAATCTGGTGCTTCAAATTCAGAGTCCGTCTTTCTCTGCACTGGAGAAGCATAGCTGATCCATTTTTTCTCGGTAACACATCTCACTTGAATAAGGATGGAGAGTAAGGATGATTGACTAGGAGTGGATATCGGGTAGATGGACAAACTGATAATCAAATTTGATGTTGGCATGATCTCCTTCCAGTTGCAATTTTGAATTGTCACATATTCAGGCATTTTTTCAGCTGTTGCTTTACTATATGAGAAAACAGAAATTAAAACAGGTTCTATGTTGATCGTAATACTTATTTATGCTTTTGGACAGGGTACAGGGACGAGTGGCACTTGGACGAAGATTGTTCATCACCACGAACAGAGCAACCTGCACTTAACACTCATAAGAAGGCATTGACTTTTAGCCGTGGTGTCGAGCAGATGAGCGCATAATGATTCCGCATTCATGGAAAACATGATAATTGAATGATTCTTTAGTAGGCTTTGAGTTTGTCTTCTGTTTTCGCTTGTGTCTAGACGAATGGTATCCTTAGTGACATGTACTTCAGGTTTTATTCTCTCAAAGGATGTAAAGATATCGGCATTTTAGTATATCTTCATACCAAAGGATGGACTGTATCTGGCCTTTGTTGTCTCAAAATTATTGCTTCTAGTACCACCTTAAGTAGTTTTGGGATTTGGTGATCATAATCACAGCTGAATGGCTTACCATTTCTCTTCTTATTTTCTTCCAGATACTACATTGTTCAGGATGTCCCGAAACAAAGAGACCCATCACACTTTTAATTATTGCGTCCTTGAGATAAAAAAATGAATTCATACAAGAGAATGTAACACTTCCACAACCACTGTGAAAGAACGTTTATAGCCTAATTTCGTAAATTTTACAGCGTATTTGCTGACAAAAACCTGATATACCAATATTACAAGGAACTATTTGTTACTGTATCATTTTCTATTCTGCTACTCATCTCAGGTCATTCTTTTTCTTTTTCTATCTTTTTGTCTTTCATCTGATCGTGTCCACAAACATCTAGAGCATGCAGACACCCTGCTACTTCATTCACTGCACTGCAGCAGGACGCGGAACGGGCCCTGCTACTTCGGGTCGTGCTCCAGGAGATACTGCCATGTCAAATAAACAATTACAAAACCATGTATTATAGGCCCCCACTTCAAATCAAGTATTATCGGCTACCCAAGATCTCATATTTGATTGTTTAATTCCTTGCCGACAGAGTTAACAAAGAAACCCCTGCTCTCATTAACCAAATGGTTCCATTAAGGGAAGATCCATATTTGAAAACTTTATCATTTCTTTGCACATAAAACGAAGAAACCAATGATAGTTCTAAGCCTTGATTTCGAAAACAAAAACCGAAATTGTGAATTCGACATGCTTATGTACCTTACTTCTTTTCCCCCTTCTCCGTTTGCCTATTGTATTTTATTTTCTTACGTTGAACGTGTGCACATAATTCAACTCTCCATTACCAACTGACAGTCTGACACTAACTTCGACTTCATGCTTTCTCTTGTTGCCACTGCTAGATATGCAGATAATTGCTCCTGTTTTTGTCCTGGTTAGTTTTCTATTTGCAGCCACTGTTTGAGGTGCTCTGCACTACCAGCTGTAGATCACCGTCACAGAAGTGGCAGCAGAGTGCAGGGACGGTGGCGGCGCAGGGGTTTGGAGTAGGAGATCCTGGGCGGTACCGGTGCAGTGCACCTGCCGAGAATTGTTAGCTCCTGGGCGAGACGAGCGAACTCCTGGAGTACGTGTGCGAGCAGAGGCGAGGCCGCCGAGATCCTTGTGTGGTGGCGAGGCGGGCGCGGCGATCTGATTCGGGGGCGCGTTCGGCAAGCGGCAACGGCGGCATGGCAAGGGCAGAGAGGGTCGGGGCGCGGGATCGCGAGCGGCCGGTCGTGCGGGATGGGTTAGCGCATACGCAGTTACCATAGTACCCTTAATTATGTTAATTAAAAATGTATAAATATGATAATTACTGGGCCAAATCGAATGGACATAAATAATTGAACACGGAGTACTGGGAAGTACTGGACAATCACCGTAAAAGCGCTCGTTACTACTGGAAATGTGAATTATTTGATTTTTTGGCAGTTCCAAGTAAAGTTCCCAGTTCATACCAAATATGTACATAATTTCTGCCTTGAATTTGGGATCGGGGTAATTAACCGCAAATCTGAATGGAACTGTATTTCGCATGTCCAACTTGCACGAGTTTGTATTTGGAAACATGTTAAAATCCAAATATATTTCCATCAATTTCTAACAATCATTTTCCTAATCGACGGGCGCGGCAACGCGCGCCTAAAAGATCTAGTAAAAGGTATGATTGGACGTTGTGGCTCAACTCTCATTAACTAAGATCTATTCCCTGTGCCCATTGGCAAATCAGAATTTCAGTTAACAAATAAACCCAACATTTCCACTTTGACCGATCAAGAGCTTTACAGGAACAAAATTGGTTGAGCAGTTTTTCGGGAGAATAGGTGCATTAAGGCATAGAGCTTCAATACTAACAGTTTTTCGGGAGTATTTCTTGCGCCGAACCACCATTCAAAGTACATATGGCTATAATCCTAAGCTATTGAAAAGCTATGTATAAAATGAGTGGTCCTAAGCAACTTCTCAATTGTCATTCATCCAGTCAAAACAAGACTCATCCGGTCTATTAGCTAGTGATATCACAGAAACAAGGAAGATGTAAATGTAATACTAAAATCACAACAGCACATATGGTATATATATATACCTTGTTTTGTTCGTCGTCCTTCTTAAGGCGAGTGGAGCAACAGCACATATGGTCCGACTTTGCATCCACCGAGTAGTTTCTCCAGCTGTAAAATCTGTATTCATACATAACATGAGCATTATGTATAAGTGTATGCTCTTGCTGCAACGGTAAGAAGAAATAAAGACTTCATTTCGTGGCACTTAATTTAACCGCGACCATCAGGGTCCAGCTCTTCCATGATCAGTGAGGCATAGATTGCTGCATGTTTCATCAACTTGGCAAGCTTGTCTGCTGAGGCAGATTTAGAGACGATACGCTACTGACCTCTTTGACCTCATCTTCTGTAAGCTTTCGATCACCGTTCTTGTCAAACCTGATTGCAAAATGATTATCGTCACACCTGGTTGCAAAATGATTATTGTCACACCTGATTGCAAACTCATCAACAGGCAAACCGTGAGGTTTTGCCACTAAAGAGAAGGAAAAGGTAGACCTTTACGTGCCAAAAATTAAGCGTAGCCATGCATCAAAGTTATTGCAATCTCCTGGCCATTTCTTCAGCTATTCTTTCGCTATTCCTTCATCTGCCTCAATCTTCCTTCTTCTCGCCATTGCCACGAACACCTCACTTGCAAATTCCTTGGAATCTGCCATGTCTGTGAGAAGCAGAACCGTTCTGGGCTTAGAGGTTCAATTCATGCATTCTAAGAGCCAATTTCATAGATATATTGAAATTCCGATGTCAATTTTACAGACTGCAGCCGTTACTATATCCAATGATTCTGTTTGTTGTTTTTGCTGTGTGAAAGAAACTAAGGAGCGTATGGAGAGTTAAATTAAATGTAGTCAAGATTACCCACTTAAATTCTTAGATAAGTTGCATGGACAGAACGGTTCATGTCGATATGCACGAATGCCTTATTTTTCTGCCAGAAACAGAGAGCTTTATCCATTGTTAAGATAGCAAGAATGCCCGTGAGTTGCTATGGAAACAAAATAAAATTAGTCAATAGACGGATCAAACTCCCTTTCCTTCTAAAAATAGATGCGGATCAAACTCCCTTTCCCTCTAAAAATAGACGGATCAAAGTATCTTAAACATTTCCGAAGATAATGCAATTCAATTATGGTGAGTTTATAATTGAATGTAAGGTCAGACCATAAAAAATCAAAACCGAAAATATCAGGACCGAAACTTTGGTCGCACCTTGCAACAAAAGAATCAAATTCGGCTCTCCGTATGCTTGTTTGGAAATCCCCTCGAAAAGATTTCTCTAACATTTTTTGGTGGACTTTGATAGCCTCTATATATCTCACTCTCCTAACAATACATATGTTTATTGAGTCTCTCTCTCTCTCTCTCTCTCTCTCTCTCTCTCAAAACAACACGATATACAAATATCTGGAGCAGCCAACATGACTGGTTAAATCAGAAGCTATATTTTGTATCTCACTAATAGTACGTTCGCATACGTCAAGAAGAAAATAGATATTCAAAAGATGCTTTATCCAATCATCAAGCAAGCTATCACAGACCATCAAGATTGACCGATGCTTCTCCTGGTGTAGGCGCTCATCCCAGAGCATAGACTTCCTTCCGTCCTTCCTAGCCGCCGTCTTGTCTAGGAAGCAGCGCGGCTGCATGCTGGAGTGTGTCCGCGTGAGGCCCATGACAGAGTCAAGCACCTGCATTGACGTCACCCACGACGCCAGGAGCTAATGTAGCTCACAGCGGCGAGGTAAAAGGAAGAGGGGCGGGCCGCAACGCAGTGGGGTCGTACGGGATGAGCGGAGGCACGTGCAGGAACCCTAGGGCCTGTTTGGTAGACCGGGTGAACCCGCAGATTCTCACCTCAACCTAGCTGAGCTACGTATTTGTTGTTTGGTAGCCTGCGTCGGGCCATCTCGGCAGTGCCGGGTTGGGAAGCTCGAATCGAGCTTCTCACCTCGCCCAGGCTCACCTCATCCCCGCAAAACACTGTTCGCGTACGCGGAACGCACGCGGTCGTCCACCCCGGGCCGGGTACTGCTCATTTGCCCCCCGCGCGGAGCTGCCGACCCCGACCGAGGCCACGCCTCCCGAGCTCCCGCGGTGAACCCCGACCCACCCTCCCTCCGGCTGGCCCCGTCCTTCCTCCGGCGCTTGAGCCACCCTCTTCCCGCCGCCCATCCGCCGCGGAGGGCCGCCGCCGCCGAGCGGGGAAGCTTCCCAGGCCGGCGGTCGAATCCCGCGCCAGCCCTCCGACCCCGACCGAGGCCACGCCTCCCGAGCTCCCGCGGAGAACCCCGACCCGCCCTCCCTCCGGCTGGCCCCGTCCTTCCTCCGGCGCTTGAGCCGCCCTCTTCCCGCCGCCCATCCACCGCGGAGGGCCGCCGCCGCCGAGCGGGGAAGCTTCCCAGGCCGGTGGTCGAATCCCGCGCCAGCCCTCTTCTCCTCCGTCGTCGCCGGCCCGCCGCCGTTGATGGAGACCCGTCGCCGGCGAGCTAGTCTGCCACGATGGGGGTGGTTGGATTGCTTTTTTTAATTTCTGTTTAGGGTCCTTTTTGTAAGAATCTGGATCTATTTGTAATATCAATTCCTGGAGCTAGAGGGTCTATCTATAAAACTGTGATATTTGTTATTTCAACACATACAGCCTACCAAACACTATCTCATCTCAGCTAGTCTAGACACATACAAGGCACCAAACAAACACAAATATCTCAGCCCAGCATGGATAAGGGCAGCTTGGCCCAGTTGGGAAACTGATGTTGGGGTCACCCGACCTACCAAACACACCCCTAGTGGGCGCAACAGAAGCGAGAACGGCGAAGGAGATGGTGTCGGTTTCATGTGGGAGGTAGTCGAGAGAGTCGAGACGAACCATGGAAGCGGTGGTATGGAGTATGGACCCAGCATCGGCGTTCGGCGGTGGTTCCACACTTCCATGCCTTGATAGAACGCGACGTGGGTGGGTCGTGCCGGCCGTTAAAGACTGTTTTTTCTGCTCCTTTCTTGTTTGCGGGGATGGAATCCTTGGTTTGTTAGCGTGTGTGGTTTCTTCCAGTGCAGGATGAGAGGGACGTAGGACGTATCAACCATCACGGAGACTTTGTAGTAAAAAGATTTGGGGATCGGGGGCTTACAGTTTTCGTCTATGATGTAGGGACGGGGAAGACCACCTTCATGCACCGTCTGGTGTGCTATATGCACGTAGAATCAAACATGAGGGGCTATGTGCTCAACCTTGACCCTGCGGTGATGACCCTGCCATTTGGGGCCAACATTGATATCCGTGACACTGTCCGTTACAAGGAGGTGATGAAGGAGTACGGACTTGGCCCCAATGGTGGCATCCTTACCTCACTCAACCTTTTCGCAACCAAGTTTGACGAGGTACACATCCTATATACTGTAGATCTTATATGTTTGGGATGGTGGTACTATGGTTCGTAATTTGCATTGACATACTCTGTTAAGCTATAAAATGTGAATTAGTGCAAACTTACTACCACGGAGTCCTGAATTGGTTCATGCCAATTTCCACCATTCAAACTGAAGTGTTGCATTTGCACAACTTTTACAAATGTAGTGTTTGTAGAAATTTAATTGATTGTGCTGATTAATGCCAACTCTTTTTTGCGAATTTTGTATGCTGTATCGGGTGGTTTCTGGAGCATGTCTTTTCCTCAATTCTTGTGCCATTCAGCTAATATGCATCATTCATCCTTACAGGTTATATCTGTTATTGAAAGGCAAGCAGACCAGCTGGATTACGTACTGGTCGACACCCCAGGGTAGATTGAAATCTTCACTTGGTCGGCTTCAGGAGCTATCCTAACTGAAGGTTTTGCATCAACATTTCCGACAGTTGTTGACACTCCCAGGTCGACGAACCCTGTAACATTTATGAGCAACATGATGTATGCGTGCAGTATCCTCTACAAGACCCGTTTGCCTCTCTGGCATTTAACAAGGTTGATGTAGCCAAGCACGAGTTTGCTCTTGAGGTAGGTACACCCTTGTGATGATTGCAGTTTCACTGTTCTTAATTCTGTACATTGTTGTTGCATTTCAGACAGCTTTGGATTCTGAATCATCGTACTCGTCTTCATTTACCCGGAGTCTCTCTCTTGTTTTGGATGAATTCTACAAGAACCTACGTTCTGTCGGAGTATCCGTAGTCTCTGGTACTGGAGTTGATGCATTTTTTGAAGCTATAGAAGCAAGCGCCAATGAATACATGGAGACTTACAGGTTTGTCCCTTGCGATGTATAGTTCTATAATTGCTGAGTGAACTGTCCACACTTTACATATTATTAATTTGTCTTATCTGACAATCTTATTAGGGCTGATCTTGACAAGAGAATTGCTGAAAAGGAGAGACTGGAGGCTGAGCGCAGAAATGAGAACATGGAAAGACTGAGGAGAGATATTGGAAAGACTCTGGTGCTCAACACTGGTTTGAAGGATAGAGTTCCCTCTTCAGAAATGATGGGTGATGCGAATGAGGAGGAAGAAGAGGAGGCGTTGGAGGATTTCAGGATTTCTGAGGAGGAGGATGATGAAGATGAAGAAGAAGATGAAGAAGTGACTCATTTTGTCTTTTAAGGAAATATAGTGTTACTCTCTTTATAATGTTCTTTAGAAGTGTTCTCAATAGTGGAATATCTATTATATTATTCATATAGTCAAGATCAATGTGCTGGTGCTATGCTATCTGGGCATTCATTTTAACCTGCATTTATTGATGTAACAGAACCATGATCTGTGTGGGGTCAGATTAAAGGCATTTGCTGTTTTCTTAAGGGATATATGCCATGTTATGCACAGATTCACACTCGGTGTGTAGTTTCTTCTTTCAACTTTGAGATCTCAATGAGGGTGATACTGCATTGCTGCTATAATACCAACTTGAGATGCTTTTGTTGTTGATAAGATTGCCAAATCGAGATGTTAGTTTTCCTCAAAGGTCAATGAACACTTTTCAAGATTCTTTAATTCCATGCCGATGCCATTAAACTTTGTTGACAGGTGGTTGACTGGACAGGGCGTTTAACTTGGGAGTGTTCTGGATGACCCGACCAGTGGTCGTGTCTGTTTCCGGGTTATTTCAGTGGGAAATGGAAATCTGTTGATATCACTAGGTGGATGACTGCCATTGGTCTATAACTTGCAGTTTGAGCTCGAATCGCATTGATAAACTGATATTTTTTCTCACTGGCTACTTCGTATGAATTGTCTCATTGTTTTGTTCTGCAAACTTATTAAAAGCTAGAACTAACACATTTTTACTCCCAATCTACCATGTAGTCTGGCTTTGACTGGGCAAAGCATTTAACTTGGCAAACAAATGTGTTAGTTGGCTTCAAAATTTTATCAATGCCCATGCTTATGGTATTGCCATGATGCTGGCTTAAAAAAATTATGTATGCCCATGTTGTGGTATTGCCATGAGTCCATGATATGTTGTCACGAGATTTTGCAGCAAACCTGGACCTTTTCTTGAAAAAAAAAGACATGCTCTAGAAGTTTTTTTTAGGAAAAAAATGAAAAAATAACTTAAAAAAATCCTAGAATCTTGCTTTTACAATCTTGTTTACGATGTTAAAATCATGTTTGTACCAGTTTCGGTTATGATAGAAATAATTTAGCCATGCATATGGCTAATGCCTTTGGTCATTTTGAACGTTCATAAAGAGATAGTTCAATTTGGTAAGATTTTCTTTCAAAAATTTGTTTAATTCCAAATCTATGATTTTCTTTAAACTAGTACACCAAAAAGAAAGCTTTGCACATGTTTTCCTTTTTTTATTGTTCTCGACTTTTCTCACTGTTTTCAAACACAGCCAAACTTCTCCTCATGACCATTCATAGTTAGGGGTTGTATTTTCCAACTTTTTAGGGTGCTATTGCGTAGAATCATTATGTTTATATGATTTTTCTCTAATTTTGGATCAAATTATAACATAATTATAGTTCAAAATTAAATTACTTTCAATAAATGCCATTAAATTCATTTAATAAATCAAATATAGCTAAGAAGCTAAAAAACATCAAGATATTAGGGAACGGTGCCTTTAGGAATATGATATGATGTGTCTGGAAATTATAGAAGTCCATTTTACAATCTTAATTGTGGTGCCTGCTTCAGAAGAAATCGTTTTTGGCTCTAAAAAATAAAAAAATCTTGGAATCTCACTTTCGCAATCTTGTTCACAATGTTGAAATCCATGTTTCTAGCAACACATGCAACTTTATTCATACGCGCAACCATCGCAGATACATTGCTTTGGATCCATTATCCAAGAAATTACAAAGTACTACAACTAAGAAATATCGTGAAATCCCATAGAGATATCTTTTCCGTGGTATCAATCTTTGTAAGTCGAAATACTACCTAGCCTTCAAAAGAAACTGTAATTGTACCACTCATTCACCTACAATTGATTACCTAGCCTTGAGTCGTCCATCCAATAAGATGGAAAGCCATGAGCACTGAATGTACTTGTGACATCGATGATACCCTGAAAGTGTAGGCCGCCGAACCACAAAATCTTCACTATAATGTCGAGAAAAGACTTCAACTCCAAGAAGAATCAAACGAACGAAAACAACATGCCACAATAACGTAAGAGAAAATTGCTTCTATACCATAGACAGCCTCCACAATAGCTCATTTTCCACCCAACAAAGCTTTAGTTCCTATATACCAAAGACAAACAAATTATATTGCTTATATATATACCGTCGCCGTTAGTCAAACGTTAGTGTGTCCGTGTTTTCCTGCTAATTATTTACTATTAAATTAGGATGGTGAGTGCCTGGTGTCACACATGGGCCAAGTCCCAAACCTTTTTATGTAAGCCCAAAGATCTCAATCGAGACCACCTAAGGCCCAATGTAGCGATTGCTTTCCAATTTTAGTTTTTTTCCAAAGTCCCAAATACAATCGATGGATCGGTTTCCGACTGGATTACAAATATCAAAAACAGCCATCGTTGTACTCTTAAACCACATATACTACGACATATAAACCGGACAAGGAAACTGCTTCACAATCAATCGACAGGCAAGCTCAAAAAAAGTGACTGTGGTAGTTGTAAGAAGGTGAATACGGCAGCACATGCAACCGATCGATTATACGTAGTGTGATTGAAGTCCACGCTAGCCTTAGCTACTTTTTCAATCAAAAGAAAAACCAGTACAAGTTTGATTCAATCCAGTGACCAGATATATGAGAAACAAATGGACCAACACGTGGCATCGTACGCGATCTGCACCGATTCTCTTGTACCTGATCTTGACCCGAACAGGAAACAAGCGACCAGATATACAAGAAAATAGTTGAAACCGACTGTCAAAAAAAAAGCTTGACCCTGCCATTTGGAGCCAACATTGATATCCGTGACAATGTTCGTTAGAAGGAGGTGATGAAGGAGTACGGACTTGGCCCCAATGGTGGTGGCATCCTTACTTCACTCAACCTTTTCGCAACCAAGTTTGATGAGGTACACATCCTATATAGATCTCATATGTTTGGAATGGTGGTCCAATGGTTCGTAATTTGCATTGAAATACTCTCTTAAGCTATAAAATGTGAATTAATAAAAACTTAGTACCACGGAGTCCTGAATTGATTCGTGCCAATTTCCACCATTCAAACTAAAATGTTGCATTTGCGTAACTTTTACTTAGTGTAGTGTTTGTAGAAATTAAATTGATTGTGCTGATTAATGCCAACTTCTTTTTGTGGATTTTGTATGCTGTATTGGGTGGTTTCTGGAGCATGTCTTTTCCTCAATCATTGTGCCATTCAGCTAATATGTATCATTCATCCTTACAGGTTATATCTGTTATTGAAAGGCGAGCAGACCAGCTGGATTATGTACTGGTCGACACCCCAGGGCAGATTGAAATCTTCACTTGGTCGGCTTCGGGAGCTATCATAACTGAAGGTCTGAAGCTTTTGCATCAACATTTCCGACGGTTGTTGACACTCCCAGGTCGACGAACCCTGTAACATTTATGAGCAACATGATGTATGCGTGCAGTATCCTCTACAAGACCCGTTTGCCTCTGGTTCTGGCATTTAACAAGGTTGATGTAGCCAAGCACGAGTTTGCTCTTGAGGTAGGTACACCCTTGTGATGATTGCAGTTTCACTGTTCTTAATTATGTACATTGTTGTTGCATTTAGCTACTATCATGTATTCACATTGTATTCTAATTTCTATTCAGTGCACTGGTTCTATATTGGGTATACTTTTGTCAATATGTCATGTTTGAATTGCATTTGCTTCGACATATGGTTTAGGTTTATTGGACATCTGTATTATGAAAAAGGAAATGTACTTATGCAAAAGGATTTTTGTATATGACATGTGTCCATGATATTTACTCAATTTTGATGTTAGTTTTCATTTTTTCTTAATTGTTTTTTACTTGGCGTAGAATCATGGTAAACTACGTTTATATGATTTTTCTCAAATTTTGGGGTTAGATTATCGCACACTTGTACTCCAAATTTAAATTATTTTGATAAATGCCATTAAACTCATTTATGAATGGAGTTTAGCTAAGAAGCTTAAACCTTCAAGATATGGGGATTGTCAATCCAAATATGATATGATTTGTGTGAAATTTCAAAAGTCTATTTGCAATCTTATTTCTCGTGCATGCTTCACAACAAATCACATTTTTGGCACTAAAAAATAAAACAATAACTTAGAAAAAATCCTAGAATCTCGCTTTTACACTCTTGTTTACGATGTTCAAATCATGTTTGTACCAATTTTGGTTAGGGTAGAAATAATTCAGCCATGCATATGGCCAATGCCTTTGGTCATTTGGTTTGAAAGTTATGAACCTTCTCCCTAACTATAGTTCATCGTGTGAAGATATTTTTTTGATTAATTCCAAGTTTATGATTTTTCTTGAAACTAGTACACAAAAAGAAAGCTTTGCACAGCGTTTTCCTTTTTTTATTGTTCTCGATTTTTGTGATTGTTTTCAAAAAGCCAAACTTTTCTCGTGACCCATAGTTAGGGGTTGTATTTTCCAACTTTTTTGGGGTGCTATTTTGTAGAATCATGGTAGACTATGTTTATATGATTTTTTTTCTAATTTGGGACCAAATTACAACATAATTGCATTTCAAAATTAAATTACTTTCGATAAAGGCGAATAAACTCTTTTAATGAAACAAATATAGCTAAGAAGCCAAAAAACATCAAGATATTAGGGAACAATGGCTTTAGGAATATGATATGCTTTGTGTGGAAATTATAGAAGTCCATTTTACAATCTTAATTATGGTACATGCTTCACAAAAAATGTTTTTTGGCTCTAAAAATAAAAACAATAAAAAACTCTTGAAATCTCGCTTTCGTAATCTTGTTTACAACGTTGAAATTCATGTTTCTATCAACACATGTAACCTTTATTCATATGGGCAACCATTACAGGTACATTGCTTTGGATCCATTACCCAAGAAATTGCAAAGTAAGAGGGACTGAGATCTAGTGACTTCAAGAACCGAAGTCACAATGTGACTTTAGCCATCTCTCTATCTTTAGATCAAGATCCAACGGATTAGATTGACTCAAACTTTAAACTCGAAATTTAAACTCTTGAGAAGAAATAAAAAAAACAGTAAATCATATATGGTATGTTTTATATCTGAGAAATTTTCACTTTATTTAGATAAATATTTTATCATCAAATACCATTTCATATTTTGAGCTTACATAGCTATTAATCATAAACCGGTGATCCGAATGAAATGAAATTTTCTCAGATTACACAATGGAACATATACGACTTACTGGAATTTTTTCAATTTTTTCTGAAAAGTTTGAATTTCAAGTTCAAATTTTGGGTCAATCTAATCCGTTGGATCTTGATCTAAAGGTAGAGAGGTGGCTAAAGTTACATTGTGACTTCTCTTCTTGAAGTCACTGAATCTCAGTCCCAAAGTAAGTCCTACAGCTAAGAAATACCGGGAATCGCTTAGAGATATCTTTCCGTGCTATCAATCTTGGTATGTCGAAATACTACCTAGCCTTCTGAAGAAACTGCAATTGTACCACTCATTCACCTACACGACTTTATTGTCGATAAAGGTTTCTCGAAGTCCCTTGAGTCATCCATCCAAAAAGATTGAAAGCCGTGAGCGCTGAACTTCATGTGACATGGATGATCCCCTGAATATGTAGGACGCCGAACCACAAAATCTTCACTATAACTAGTAAATGTGCACGTGCGATGCACGACTCTTTTCTATAGTAGTGCAAATATTGCTATATACTCTATGTATTTAACACTAGTCTTTGCTATGGATAATCACGTCACGTTTCACCCAAACAAACCACTAATGCATAATCTTGTCCGAAGAAACGAAATTTTGTAGGATAATTCGCCACATAGTGGAAGATGATTTTTGTCCGAAGAAATTGTAGAACCAGTAGTTTTTGTTTATTGCACTTTCACCATATTAGGTATAGTCCAGATTCACAATAATTTTGTAACGTTTGCAACCACAATACAATGCACACAGTTTTGTGAGATGACATCAGATCAAACTTTTGATAAAGCAATTGTGATGTTCGTAAGTAAATGAGAGCTTACGCAAAGCACACAATTGAGATGTTCCTAAGCTATTTATAGGAACAAGTATATAGTTTTCAACTACAGCCAAAAAAAGAGAGATCCAAATTAAACGGTGAGAAAAAATAATACCTTTAGAAAATATGGTAATACACTACCAGTATTAGAGTAAAAATACCCCACACCACACCAAACTTGCCTATCTTATATATGATTCTCTATCATTCATATGACACAAGATGGTCAAGCATTCTTAGCACATTAAGGACCAGGGAGCTCGAGTCTACTCGTCGATCTTGGACGGAATGTGAGATCCTGGCTCATGGCTCAATAGGATTAATAGGATACTCATATAAACAAGTTGCAACTTCTTTTACGGAAGCTCATTCGAAAAGAACTCCGAGGTTAAGCGTGTTTGGCCCGGAGCAATTTGAAGATGGGTGACCGACCGGGAAGTCCTTCCCGGGTGCGCACGAGTGAGGACAAAGTGCGCAGAAAAGACTAGTGTTGGTCTGTGGGGACTCTCTAGAGATCCTAGAGAGCTGCCAGGCGTAACAGGCGCCGGTCCGGGAGTGGCCGGGGTGTTACAATTGGTATCAGAGCCGACCCTTGCGGTAACTCGGACATGTGCGGGTCAGAGGCGCGGACATCTGGAGCATGTGCCGGCAATGGACGCACAGACGGGTGCCAAAGGGGGAAGTTCCTGGACTAGGGTTGACCGACGAGAGCGTCGGTCTTCTAAGGGGGGAAGGATGTGAGATCCTGGCTCAGGGCTCAATAGGATTAATAGGATACTCATATCAACAAGTTGCAACTTCTTTTCCGGAAGCTCATTCGAAAAGAACTCCGAGGTTAAGCGTGTTTGGCCCGGAGCAATTTGAGGATGGGTGACCGACCGGGAAGTCCTTCCCGGGTGCGCACGAGTGAGGACAAAGTGCGCAGAAAAGACTAGTGTTGGTCTGTGGGGCCAGTCTAGAGATCCTAGAGAGCTGCCAGGCGTAACAGGCGCCGGTCCGGGAGTGGCCGGGGTGTTACAATTGGTATCAGAGCCGACCCTTGCGGTAACTCGGGCGTGTGCGGGTCAGAGGCGCGGACATGTGGAGCATGTGCCGGCACTGGACGCACAGACGGGTGCCAAAGGGGGAAGTTCCTGGACTAGGGTTGACCGACGAGGGCGTCGGTCTTCTAAGGGGGGAAGGATGTGAGATCCTGGCTCAGGGCTCAATAGGATTAATAGGATACTCATATAAACAAGTTGCAACTTCTTTTCCGGAAGCTCATTCGAAAAGAACTCCGAGGTTAAGCGTGTTTGGCCCGGAGCAATTTGAGGATGGGTGACCGACCGGGAAGTCCTTCCCGGATGCGCACGGATGAGGACAAAGTGTGCAGAAAAGACTAGTGTTGGTCTGTGGGGCCAGTCTAGAGATCCTAGAGAGCTGCCAGGCGTAACAGGCGCCGGTCCGGGAGTGGCCGGGGTGTTACACGGAAGCCATGGGCAATGTCTTGTCATTCCTACATAAATGGTGCTATATGTAAATATGATAGACAAAACGCCTTCTACTACATGTTAGTGCTCGTTGAGTTATCAGCAGGTGGTTGTCAGTGAACAGTGATACAAAAGCCATGCTTCTATGGTCATCTGAATATATACATGAAATCTACCAGCTAGGCATGCGGTCTTCAATTTAATTGTTTGTCATCGCTAACTGTTGGGATTGAACAACACACTGTAGAACAAAATTTCTGAAGCTGCAAAGTAAGACACTCTTGGAACAGGGGTAGTCGTGCACGCGCGGGATTTACAGCCAGGAAAAACCGCTTGGAGCCCGACGGTGGGGGCGTAGACTGGGCGTGAACACCAGGGGCGTGTTTGGTTGCCCACTACAAGCCCGTGCAGCCTGTGGAGACGCGAATTCGGCAGATTCGGTAAGCTTGGTTGCGTCGCATTCCTGCACAGCGCGAACCTTAAAGCAGTGTCGGGCCAGGCCCGGGAGGAACGGTCGATTCGGCCGTTTCCGCGGAGCCACCCTCCCGTAGGCGAAAACTGCCTCCCTCCTTCACGCGCCGGAAGGGGCGGGAGATGCCGCGTCCCTTCGAGAACACGCGCCATAAATCCCCTCACCGCCCATCTTCCCCACCCACTCCACTCTCCACTTGCCTCTCTCCTCTCCCCTATGTCCTCTCTTCGTCGCCGGTCCCATACCGCCGCCACGCCGACAGCTCCGCCGCCTGCATCCTCGGAGGGGGAGGCTCTTCTTGGTCGGTCAGCTAGATCTTCTCGGTCGGCCGGCTATCTTCTTCGGCCGCACTACTTGAGGGGTTCATCCATGGCGGTAAAGTTGCTCTACCCCCTTAAGAGCTTGTTTGCATCCCAGATCTGTAGATCGTGGTAGATTTTGCTGCCTAGGTGTACATGCACGGTAGATCTGCATCGATTTAGGGCTCGATCTTTTGTTCTAGGGTTCGATTTGAGGATTTTTTATGCAGGCCGATGATAAACACTAGCTCAAGTGTCTTAGCGTTTAGGTTGTCCGTGCCGAAAGCAAGGTAACCGTCATGTCTACATTGGCTTTGGCACGGTCGTCCGAACCCTAAATACTCAGCTTGGTTGGTGCTTACTGAGGCCGAGAATCGATCTGAAATGTTTTGTTCCTTTTCTTCGTTATGGCCGATGATTAAGCTTAGCTATGATAATTGCAAGGAGACTGTCTACAGAACCTAGGGGTACATGCAGGGAGAATGTTTGTATTATCACTACGTTCTTGTAGGCACTCTTTTTGCCCACTGATGGCTTTCATGTATGAGGCTAGTAGGCTGTTATGCATTCGAGAGGTGTCTCTTAGTATCTCTTGCTATGCAGTAATGAAACTTATTTGTGCATGGAAGTAGGTATTAAGAGATCATCTTTTGACTGTTGTTTTCATGTCACTGTGATGATCTTATGGACACTGTCAGAAGAACATAGCCACCCAAATTAAGAGGCAGACACAACTCATTGTGTTCTCCACTTGGTTTTGGTTGGTTATCTTCTTTGTGCACAAATGGGCAGCAAACCTGAGGTTCCATGTTTTGTTCTTGATCTGCACATCTCCATTTGTATGCTTTTTCAGTGTTTGCATGACATGTGTGCAGCGAGGTGATTTGTGTGAGACAATTTTGCTATTTATTTTGCAGTCAGCGAAGGGTAAGAACATTGCAGAAGGCAGTGCTTCCAAGAGGAGGAAGTCATCGTCGGGCACTTCACGTCTGTCCAACCCACTTCTGCAAGGTTATCCGGGCTCCTGGGTTGGACTTGCTACCCATTCCTCCAGGCTTCCGTCATCATCTAGGAGACCTCCCTAAGGAGATTGTGCTGAAGACCAACACTGGCTGCAACTGGAGGGTCAACATTGTCAACCACAATGGGTCTGCAGCGATCGACAATGGATGGGCAGCATTTGCAATGTGCCACAATCTGAGAATCGGCGACTTCTTGACCTTCAAGATGCTGCAGCCAAATGTGTTTCGAGTCATCATCTTCAGCACAGATGGCTCGGAGATTGTCAAGAAGTGTGATGAACATCCCTTGAACCTGCTTGTGGAGAGGGAATGAAGTTTGCCTTGTGTCTGCCTGTTAGCTTCTGTATGAACTTTGCCTATGACTGTCATCGTCTTATTGGTATGAACTTTCAGTGTTAACAACTTTGCCTGTTTTAGTGCTATGATTGTCATGTGTGCTTAGTCTGTATTCTGTTGTGCCGCACTTGTGCTGGTAATCTCACCACTTGAAGAAGTGGTGACAGTACAAGGCTAGGAGCACGTAACCAAACATGGACCTTTGCATCTCAGTTAGACAGACATGGAACCAAACTGCGTGGGCTTGAAAATTTGCATGCTGTGAAACGGGCCTGGCCAGAACATTGTTGGCAGCCAAATGCTCAGACCTCGTTTTTTCAGGGCCTGGCTGGCCAGAGCCACGGAAGCAAAAGGCCTCAAAAACGTCCGAGCAACCAAACACGCCCCAGGCTACTTAGCACAACACCTAGAACCAAGTCTTATGGGCGGGCACCGCATCCTCGGCCGGCCCGTCGGTTCCCGCTTCAAAGACAACCATCCTCGATGGTAGGACTTGTTGCCAGATTTAGTTAATCAGTAGCATGGGGAACCATCAATAGATTTAGTTAGTCAGTAGCATGGTGCCAGAACCGGAAGCTCATTGCCCGAAGAGCAAATTGCAAGGAATAGAGACAAATCAACACATACTGGTATCCCGTTCGAGCATACTGAGGAGGAGAGACCAACCAAGGCGGCGAAGCAATGTCGGGAGGGGAAGGATGTCACCCTGGTACGCGTATGTGGACTACTGGTATCGCGTCCGGGTAGCGGACCGGCGTCGACTGCGGGCACGTCCGCAGCGGCCGTTGTAGTCGCTGCCGTCCTCGTCCGATTCATGCGTCACGCAATGGGGTCACGGTAGATGTGGAGACGGGATGGACGGTTTTGTTCTAGATCCGTGATTTGGAGATCCCCCATCGTTTGTATCTGAACTTGTTGCCAGCGAAGCTGCTGTGCACTTTGGTTAATGTTAAGTCATTTTTCCCCTAAAAAAAATTAGTGTGGGAATCTGCCGGCAAAACATTAAATCTGAGCCGTCTAATTAGGTGGCATACCATCGAAGACATATGGACTCTTGGATTCAATCAGGTGGATCAAATCGGAGGCTTCTGGTTGACTTGTGTACACTTGGTTTGGTGGCTCTAGGATAATTCTAGTTTGCTCTTTTATAAGTAGTTTAGATATCGAGGAAAGATTACTGTTACAAGCGATAGCAAAATAACGATGAAATTAAGCAAGATCAAACCAACGGGGCACGAGATTTTAACGTGGAAAACCCTTCCAACAAGGAAGAGAAAAACCACGGGCGCCAGCCAGCAATACTTCACTATTTCGGGTGAGGTTACAAATGCGCCGGGATTTACAATGTGTGGCTTATCTCCGGCGGCGGCTTACAAGACGTATTTATAATGGTCCTGACCTAAGCTAGGTCGGTAACAATCGGTGTCCAGGTCGGTTACAACTCGTACCGTATCGCGGGGGCAGCGCCCCCGCGGCCCCGGCAGACCTCCTGTCTCGGGGCATCGCGGTGGGCTAACGTCTCCGCTTCGCTTCGGCCCAAGCCTACCGGCGACGGGCCTCGCTTCGCTCCGTCGTTAACCTTCTCACTTATAGAGCCGAATTTGGATCACTATAAAATAACAATTACAACTCCAAGAAGAATCAAACAAACAAAAACAACATGACACAATAACATAAACTCATCAGATTTGAATAATTATAGATATGCAATGACGCAAATTTCTCTATCTGCATGACACAAACTCAGCAGATTCAGCTTCCGATGGATCGTGTACCGGGCACAGAACACAGCGTCGCGCCGAACCAGATCCACATCTTGTTGTTTGCATAACACATCTCATGCATGTGACCGACCCACCTGCACTCGAACGCCGCCCCATGCCGCATCTCACCTGGCTCTGTTCCGATGATCTGCGTAGAACAGAAATGGTAGTGACAAGTTGACTTCTGCAATCTCGATGCTCGATTGAAAACTTAATTTTCTCCTACGCGTTGGTCCGTTGCTTACAAAATCACACTCGCTACAACAATCTATACAATTTTGGTACTATGGCCCGAGGTCAATGGTGTCCCTGGGTGCGCGCGGCACATGGCATTACGTGCGCACGGCGGCGCGTGCAGGCGCCTTGCAGCCGGAGGCGGCGACGTGACGTGGCCATGTATGCCGGTGCCGGTGCAGGCGCCGTGGCCGGGCTTGCACTACGACGGCCGCAGCCAGTGGCGTCCTGTGACGCAGAGCCACGTCGATGCGGCGACGGCGGCTGCGAGAGCGACGGGGCTCGGCGCCGAGGATGTAGAGGCGTGGCTTGAGCTCGGCGCGTGCCGCCACCCAGACCCGGTGCCGCTGCCGCTGTCGCTGCGGCCAAGGTTGGAGACCGTGTTGTTGACGAGGGGCAGCGCCGGCGATGTGTTCGTGCCGCCCACCGTCGACTTGAGGCTGGAAATCAAAACGTACACGAGAATTTGGTAATGCAACATTAGTTTGTAATGTATACGCGTCCGCGCTGAAGTTGACGTGACAAACCTACCTAGCCATGGCGGCGCTGGCGGGGCAGAAGACGAGGAGGTAGGCGGCGGTGCCGGAGGCGCAGGTGAAGGTGGAGGTGGCGTCGTCGTAGGCGTAGCTGTACGCGTGCGGGCAGGCGTTCTTGAAGAACATGGAATAGGCCGATGGCCGGCACGCCTCGGGGGTCCCGAAGTCCCCGCTGCAGCAGTCCTCGGCACGCCCGAACGCCTCGCACGCGCTCTTGCACGCGATGGCGCCGCCGTCGGGGCCTCCTGGCACGCGCAGGTCCGCCGGGCACGGCCCGTTCAGGTCCGCCATGCACCCCGTGGCGGCGCACCCCGCTCCGAGTGCGCCTCCGGCGGCGGGGACCTGCGGGAGGACGGCAATGGGGATGTTGGAGCCGTCCACGAGGCTCACGTCGTAGAAGTCGTTGCTGCCGGAGCCCTCGAGGGTGAACTCCGCGAGGGAGCAGGGAGGCGCCGCGCCGCGTCCCGCGCACTCCACGGCGCCCGAGCCGCAGTCGCAGGTGGCGCAGGCTAACCGGCCGGGGGTGGGTTCGGTGGCGCAGAGGGTGCGGCCCCAGACGCGGCCCGACCATGCGGATGGGGCCTCCACGGCGCGCGACTCCCCCGGCGCCAGCTCGAAGCCCGTGGTGTCCAGCGCCGGCGTGCCCGAGCCGGACAGGAGGCCCGGCCACACCGTGTAGGCGCAGGAGTTGGTGAGCGTGAACGTGGTGGACAATGCAGCTGGGAAGAGCGAGCTGAGGAGGAGGAGGGAGGCTGTGAGCAGCAGCATTGGGCGAGTCGCCATTGCAGCGGCAACCGGCGAGCTGCTTGATCGATCAGGAGGTGGGCAGGGGCAGGGTGACGGTTGCTAATGCTTGCTCGATGGATTCAGACGGAGCTCGGTGGAGGTCGGGGCTTATGGAGTGGAGCTGGATCGAGAGCGGGGACAGGGGTGGACTTGGAGCTGGGGAGGCTCGTGATGGGCGGTGGTGGGCGGCCGGCCGGTCAACAGGTTGTTCTGTACTCCTCTGTCTGTTGTCGATCGCTACTCATGATCCCTTGCAATTTTTACTCTGTCAGCTTTACGTCACTGCTCGCCTCTTTACAGTAGCCTGAAGCGATTTACGAGATTGCTCTGATGAATCGGGTTAATCAAGCAACATTTCTTTCTTTATGAATTGTCCACAAAAACAATCTAGGAATAGTGAGCTACATAAGGTATTTCTTGAGATCAACATGACAAGTGTGATAATCATATTTTCTATATAGTTACATAATGCTTCATCAAGTGTCGAAATTCGAATTTTAATATTAGTGGAAATATATTAAAAACTGGTCATGTTTCAAAATTGGAACAAAAATTTGTAAATGGGTTACAAACTGAACTTCTGGTGGTGGTGGTGGTGGCGGTGGACGTGGTGGAGGGCCGCGGGTGGTTGTCGGACTCAACGGTGGCGAATTGGAGCAGCCATAACCACTACTCCATGAACTACTAACAACAGGCAGCCATAACAATAATAGCCTGCCCGGGTCAGCACCGCGCCCTTAAGCTGCCGGAGAACTCCACTCTGACCGCCGGTGACGGTCGTCAGCACGGCGCCCTTAAGCTGCCGGAACTCCAGTCTGAGCGCTGCTATGGTCTGCAAGGACAAGGAAAAATAATACTCCCTCTGATCCCAAATAATTGTCGCCAGCCCAACTAGGAAGTTGTACATCGCACGTTCATTCCCTGCGACAGTTAAACCGAATCGGAGGGAGTAATAACAACGCTTTGCTTAGTATAGCTCATTTTTAGCGTTAAGCTCATAAGAAGAGATAGTGACTAGTCTCGTTTAATTAATCCGTTTGCAGCCAATCCACGACTTTGATTAACGACTATGAAGGTTTAAGTATTCCTTTCTGGTTCTACCTATTTTGCATCCGCTTTGACCACTCTTCCAGATGGATGCAAATTGGATTTGGAAAGAAGAGTACATTCTTTCTAATATTTTAGATAGATAGAAACATTTCTTCTATCTAAAATGTTAGAAAGAATTTTGCTGATTTATTTATTGCATCAAAGAAAGGAAAAAGACTGAATTCGATCCATCTCCTTTCTTTTCTTTAAACAAGAGCTACTCCTCCCCAGAGAATATCGCCTAGCTCTAAAACGGCAGCACCTGAGTGCAACTTCGAGTAAGAAAGAACGACCTTCTGCTACCTTTTTACCGGGGCATTGTTTTAACAACTTTAGCTGATTGATCTACAAATGGAGGGATTCAAGCTTATTTTTGTTAACCGAGATGCAAACGACTAACAAACTGGATTTAACATAAAGATTTTCGTTGGCCCGACAGAAATTTGAACAGGAAGAAGAATATTTCTCACCTCCTTGTTCCTCTCCTTCAATCTGTTGCTGACCTTGGCAACGGTGGCGCGGAGCGAGCGGAGGTAGAGCGCGTGTAGGCGCTGGACGAGGTGCTTGGTGTAGCAGCGCCGCCAGTGACGGAGCTTAGTGTATGTCGGGGGGCCACCGCCCTCCCCCCAAGATTTTGCACATGTCTGAGGATCTTTTTTAACAGAGCTTCTGTTTGAAGGTGGAGCCTCGAGTGGCAGCAACCCTTTGCTAGCTGGAAGCTATTGCTGCATACTCTTCCCCGTCTCTTCACTCTGCACTAGCTTGCTTCCAAATTACTGCTGAGCTGAGTGAGGGGGAGCCAGGGACATTCGTCATCGTTCCCGGGACGGACTCACGGTGGTGGTGGCTGAAGAATCTCACTGACGACCTCACGCGTCCGATCGAGCTCTCTGTCGACATCACCTTGTATATATGGCGCGAGCATGCATCACGGATGCTCAGTTCAAAGAGTAGATCCCATCTCTGCAATGGACAGGCCGTACAGATTTAGCAGTGCCCACCGTCTGACTGACAGTATAGATAGACAATTGTGAGATTCTAGCGCTCTGGACACACCACGTACCGGAATTTGATGAGTCTTTTTTTTGGCACACTTATATGTTTGAACCGGATACAAGTCAATAACTTTTAAGACATAAAATTCCAAGCTTTGAAAATCAAATCCAACAGAAGTTTAAGCAGTAAAATTGGCCAAATATGCATCATATCGATCATACCGAATGTTCATCATCGTACCCCCTCTGCTCACACATGGTGTCATCATTTTCATGATCAAACTATGTGACAATAACCGATGTCATCGTTCCGCTCAAGAAGATCCTCATGGCCGTTGTCTCGTGGATGACACACGTGGATCCGAGGGCGAGTTGTGGGAAGCGTGATTCATTGCATGGTCACACTATGGTTCACCCAAGGGGGTAATACCTCCCCATAGTGTGCTACTTGTCGCTTGGGAGGGGCTCAAAAATACCATCTCTAGGAGGGGCAATTTTTCTAACGGTTCTGAAATTAGAAACGGCACTATTTTTAATGCCCACAATTTGATTGAGGGTGGTGCTTGCACTATGGAGTTGGAATCAGTTGACCCAATGAATTTAGGTGAACACCAAAGAGTGAACGAGCAGAGAGTTCATATTTTCCAAACAGACAAAAAATGAATTATTACCCCTGAAATATAGCTATTTTCCGCAAATACTATAATTCATCAACATAGCGGTTGATCAAAATTGTTGGTACAATAATTGGCCGATGTGACCAACAAAACAGACCAGAACACGGTGGCAACCAAAGAAGGAATGCGCTGCGGTGTCATCCCCATGGACTGTGCTATATATCCCTCACACACACAAATAAAAACTCGCAATATGAGAAAAAGTAAACTACATTATGGTGGTCCTTGTAAGCACGCTGCGATGGACGGATGGCGATGGGTCAGTCGGCCGAATAATTCTCTGACAACATGTCAAAGTATTCCATTTGCTGCAACAGAGAAACACAGAAGAGATGTAAAACTGGTGATATATAGGATTATGTCTGTGAACCAAAGTGAAGCTTCCCATCGTGAGACTAGTCTGATGTTTGCATTTTTACAGTACCTCTTCTGATACTGATGGGTTCACTTTAGACAGAGCCTGCTCAAAGTGCGAGAGTTCAATCTCAGACGATGAAAACATCCGTGATGTCTCATTCTCCAAGAATTCAGTTCTCCCATCCAAGAACGTCAAGGCTGCTTCGTTCACCTGAGGAAGGCATGCTCAAAGAGGTTAGTCCAATTTTGCATGTTCCCAAATCAGATGCTTCATTGTATTCAAACAGATGGACGCTTCTATTTATCTTGATATTTAATTGAACTCGGAATGAAAAAAAAAAGGCATCGCCCAAAATATAAGCAAGCAATATTGCAGCTTCCAACAAACTCAAACAGAACAACTCCTCGAGGAAAAATCACAAAACTTTACCAGTGAAGCTAGGTCGGCACCAGTGAGATTATTGCACTCCTCTCGACGTGCAAGTGCGTCCAAATCAACGTCTTTGGAGAAAGGATAATTTTTTGCCATTGCTTTCAGTATCTCAGCCCGCTGGTCAGCACCAGGTAGAGGAACAAAATGTCTCTTCCCAAATCTACCAGGCCTTAGAACAGCCTCATCTATAACATCAATCCTGCACCAGAAAGGAACCTGTGTTATGAACCTTCCACTGAGGTATAAGTATGTATGGAGAGCAACCGGTAACTGATAATACCTGTTTGTCGCTCCAATAACATAAACACCATGACGTTGATCAGCAGTTCAGCACCATCGAGTTCAACAAGTAACTGGAAGCAGAATAATTTGAATAACGCAGAAAAAAAACGAAGTGTTAGAATCTCTGTTTTGCGAATATAGGTGATCAAGACAATGTTCAAACCTGGTTTAGAACATGTTCAACAACCCACCCACCATCGTTTGCTATTTTTGTTGTAAGGGCATCTATCTGCCAAATCACATGGAATGAACACTTGAGGATAAACCCCAACAGGATGTACCAAACGTTCATAAGTGTTTTAAGTAACTACCAAGTGTACCTGAATGGAATAAATACAAATAGATAAAACTTTAAAAAAAGGACAGACCCAGTGCATAAGGCTCCCACACAAATAGATAAAACTTTACCTCGTCAAAAAATAGGATGCATGGGGAATTAGTCCGTGCATAGGTAAATATTTTCCTTATTGCGGATTCACTCTCCCCAACATACTTCTTCAATAGTTCAGGCCCCTAATGTTACGAGAAAAGAAATATCTTAGCAGTCTATGCACTAAAGAAATGCAGTAAGAACATGGGAATCTCGAGATCAATTACCTTAATATGAATAAAATTAGCCCCTGCCTCGTTTGCAACTGCTTTCGCTATTAGTGTTTTCCCACAACCTGGAGGTCCAAACAGCAATACCCTATCTTGCATGTTCACTTTGAGGTTCTTGAAAGGCAGACAACAAAAACAAGTCATGAAAACAAAATTAAACAATTAAAGCACTCAGAAGAAGCGCTACAGGCTATAAAATGCAAATAAGAACTACAGATGTCTATGACCTAACTTCAGTCAGCTCAGAAGTGGCTTAACTTTTTAAGCTGGCAATCAAGATGATGGCCAGATAACAGACAGTAGAAACTAGTGTAGAACACAGTTCGAGAGATTACCTTGTAATGTTCAGGGTGCTTGATACAACGAATAATGCACTGGTCAAATTCTTTCCTCAATGAATCGAGACCTCCAGCATCATCCCATGTGACATCAGGCACAAGAGAAATTCCTTCCCTTCCCAACGATAGTTGAACCATTGTGGTTGCTTCCTTCAGCGATTGAAGTAAAGGGTGAGTATCAAACATGAACTTATAACAGAGAGGAAATATGGCAGGCAAAAGAAAACCATTTTTGAGGACAGATATCGTAAAACATATGTACTCTAGACCGAGAGGGGGAGCAGCTGTGGAGGGCTTTCAGAGAATAGGATTTGAAGAAGGAAGGAAAGATGCAACTGGCAATTATTAGCTGATATCATTGGAAAAGTAGTTTCTCGATCAATAAGAGGTCAGTTTTAAGAGACCTAGTTAACTATTATTCGCAGCTCTTAGATCTAATTGGGTGGACGATTTCAGTTGCATCGTTTTTGAAAGATGAAACCGACTAGCTACTGTCTAACAATCTGAAAGATGAACAGAGTCCAACTAACTGGTAAAAACTTTACACAAAAAAAAGTTCCTAATCACCGAGCGTCCAAGAGAAACAGTTTATTTTTTTGACAATGTCCAAGAGAAACGGTAGTCGCAGAGGTAGGACGAGGAAGACCTCCGGGACCCTGCGGGGGCCATGCTGGCAGAGGGGGCGAGCTCGGTTCGGACGGAGGAGAGGCTTATGGGGTCCGCCTGATGATGGAGCTTGCGGCCGTTACCCCGCGTGCGAGCTACTTGGAAGGAGAGAGGCTGGGGTAGATGGAGCGCAGGCGTGCGGCGGCGATATCCCCTCGGAAGTGGCGGCGGCGGCAGCTGTTCCACCTTACGTCCGCTATTCTTTTTAGGAGATTTTATTTTTACGTCCGCTATTCTTTTTAGGAGATTCTTTTTAGGAGAAACAGCGGCGGCGGCGGCGGCAGCTGTTTGTATTTGTTTTTTAGCGGACCTTATGTGGGCTATTAAACAGAAAACGTTGCTCCAAACGTGGGCCTTGTGTCTACTTCTCAGAGACCCGTCTTACTGGGCCTGATTGTGCACATCCATCTTGTAAGATTAAGAAAAGGGATTCCCCTAAAAAACTAAGAAAAGGGATTCCCTAAAAAAAACCTAAGAAAAGGGAGAGTTCGCTTAAAAAAACTAGGAAAAGGGAGACCTTTCGAAAAGGGATTCCATCAATCGGTATTCGAAACCCGTGGTCACAAAACAGGCCGAAAGCTAAATAGTAGTTCCATTTCCATGTGACTATTGATTGTGCCAGCAAAACTGAATTTAAGATCTGAAGTTTCATCTATCAGGTCTACCATTAATCCATTATTAATCTCGGTGATAACAACTATAGCGTAAACAACAAATAATCAAATGTTTGAGACATCAAAATTGATGGACCTAGAGACTAGCTAGAGATTCAGATTACGGCTACTGCTAGGGAAACCGCGAGCGCGCGCCAATCTACTTCTACTCCACAAGTCAGACGGCCGGGATCGCACGGGAGCCGTCCACACCACCGGCGCCGCCGTGCCCGGCACCAGTGGCGCAGTCGTCCTTCCTGGCGTCGACGTCCTCCTCCACGGGCGCGGCTACCGGGGCGCGGCAGACGGGGCAGGTGGGCGCGCGCGTGAGCAGCCAGCGGTCGACGCACTCCCGGTGGAACCCGTGGCGGCACGCCGGGAGCACGCGCACCTCGTCCCCGGCCGCGTACTCCGCCAGGCACACCGCGCAGTCGTCGGTGTTGGGCGGGACCTGCAGGACGACGACCCGCACAGGGATCCCGTCGAGCGCGCGCTTGGTGTCCTCCGCACGCGGTCCCGGCGTCGGTTCGTCGTCGCCGGGCGCTTGGCTGCCGGTGACGCGCGCGGCGCGGAGGCAGCCGTAGAGCGTGGTGAGGGCGATGTAGGAGACGCTGGCGACGAAGAGCACGGTGGTGGTGGCACCCAGCACCCTCTCCAGGTGCGCCCTCTGCGCGTCCATGGACTGGTCGGCCGGCGGCGGCGCCGGCGAGGCCAGGAGGCGGCGCGCGGCCCAGCAGCCGCCGCATGGCTGCATGGTGTTGTGGTGCCGCTGATCGGCCTAGGTCGAGTACGAGGTTATGTGTGGACTGTGGAGTGTGAGGTCGCGCGTGCTCTTAAGACGGGATGGAGACGGACGGCGCGGTAGCTAGCTGCCTAGCTGTACTACTGGAGTACGCGGTGGGCACTGGGGGAGGAAGCTTCGTTGTATGTAGCCGAAGAAAGAAGCGCCGCTCCCCGGCCCGTCCGTCCGTTTCTGCCGAAGGTCGGGCCAGCCAGAGGCCAGAGCGCGCGATCCAGCTGTGGACGTAGGAATGCGGTCCTCGGAATTGCTCGTTTCGCCGTCGCCATAAATGCGTTGGAGTCACTGTGGAAAAATATCTGGGGACGTCACCATCCAGCGAATACGTACGCACTCCACCATGCACTAGTCTCCTCTAAATTTCGCCGACCGGAGTATAGCTTGTACAGTCTTCTTCCACATGACTGTAAACTTGTAATTGTAGTCTTCTTCGCTACATCTGTCATGTTGTGCACACAAGGATTTATAGCCACGGCACGGCAGGAGCGAACCCTATTTGCCGCCTTTAGCGGCAAATCAACGTCGCGCCGTGCACCCCCGTGCGCGGTATGGGCCGGCCATTTCGGCCCAGTTTACGTTTTTTTTTTTTTTGCTCTGTTTCTGTTTTTCCCTTTTTTTTCTATATCTGTTCTTTTTCTGTTTTATAGTTTTTTTAACTTCTTTTCGTTTTTATTTTCTTTTTTATTTCTTTCATTTTAGTTTTTTGTTTCTTTTTCATTTTATTTTATTTTATTTTTTGTTTGTTTTTGTTTTTATTATTCTTTTCTGTTTCATTTAATTCTCTTTTTTGTTTCTTTTTTGTTTTTCTTTTTGTTTCTTTCATTTTAATATTTCGTTTCTTTATTCATTTTCTTTTTTATTTTTCTTTTCTGTTGTGTTTTGTTTCTATTTTATGTCCGCCGCAATCGCTTTCTATATCTGTTCTTTTCTGTTTTATAGTTTTTTAACTTCTTTTCGTTTTTATTTTCTTTTTTGTTTCTTTCATTTTAGTTTTTCGTTTCTTTTTTCATTTTATTTTTTGTTTGTTTTCGTTTTTATTTTTCTTTTCTGTTTCTTTTAATTCTCTTTTTTGTTTATTTTTCGTTTTTCTTTTTTGTTTCTTTCATTTTAATATTTCATTTTCTTTTTTATTTTTATTTTCTGTTGTGTTTTGTTTTCTCTGTTTCTTTTATTTTCTTTCTTGTTTCTTTTTTCTTTTTGTTTATTTTTTCATTCTATTTTTCTTTCCTTCTTCATTCTCATTGATTGTATCTTTTTCTAGGCATTTCACCCTTTTTGGCTGATCTTTAAACCTTCATTTTGTCTGAAGCCCGGAATTCAAATACCCTAGTCACAACCTCACATGCCCCATCCTCAGTCCAAGTTTTGATTTACAGGGGTGGAGGGAATTAACGATGGATAGGTGCAGAAAATGAATCAGTAAATCATTAACATGTGACCCTTTTTACTTATTTATTTTTTAGTAAATATTTTCTTTTGAATCAGTAAATACCAATTTTATATTTAATTTTTAAATAAGTGTAATAATTGAAGAAAAAAATACATTTTTGAATCCGGTGAACATATTTCAAATCCAAAATTTTGACAAGTTAAACATTTTTCGAATTTGAATATTTTATAGAAATATTTTTTAAAGTACTGAAAAGGTAAAATAAAAAAGAAAAATAAAACAGAAAAAGGAAGAGAAAATAAAAAGAAAAAAGAAACCAAATAACACGCAACGCCTCAAAGAGCGGTAAATATGAATTGGCTACTATTGGGCCTATGTACATTAGTGTCCTCAAATTCAAACAGCGTGCTAATGGGCTTATACCTATTTAGTGTCCAAGTATTGGCCCATTAAATGGTTGCTTTAGGCGTTGGGGGCGTCCACATCCCGATAATATAAAGCCTTGAGTTCCTCTAAAAGACAAAAAAAGCATAAGCCTTCGATGCACGTGGGCTCATAGTTTTGCTTTGTAAGGATCTCTCTCTCTCTAGGTTTTAATCGAGGTAGCAACACAAATACACTTTCGAGTTCGAATCCAGGAAGGAGGTTGCGAGGATGGAGATGGGGTTTAGAGTTACAGATCCAAGTAGTCGTGTTCCAATAGGATAACCGCACATGTTTTAATTGAATTTTGTTTTAACTGCGTCACGCGTTTTTTCAACTGCATCAGGTGTATCCTCCATTATGTATTAACCGAACTATCTTAAGTGCATGTTTACTTGGTGATTAAGAAAGTAGTCTGCGTCTATTGGAGAGTCAAATTATTCTAATTTGCCATCATGTCGCGCTCACAATGGATAAGAGTTAAGAATGAGAGAATGGTCGATACGGATTGAGACATAGTTTCTATTTTATGTCTTTGTAAATGTCAACTAAAGGGAGAAGCATGATTACGAAAAGGGAGAAACATGATTACATTTTTTTATTTATATCTATGTAACTGTCGACATAAAGGGTGCTAGTGCTCTGACATCTCTTCGTACTGGATGGCGGAGCGCTGCTTGATATGTGATCACATAAGTGTAAGTGTGGATACTGGCGGAGGGATCATACTTAGCATTCTGTATGAGCATGAGCACGACGATATTTGTCATTGGCATTGGAGTGTCTTCTCTCTTAGTGAAAACACATGATTTAGCCTTCTTGTTGAAGGTGTTGGTTTCGAGTATTTCTTCGGGGTAGTCGCTCTAGGTTTGACTTGTTCATATCAGCCAACATCAACGTGTGAGCGGTGATTCTTGGGTCAAGGCGTTGTCTTCAACTTCAAGTCAGATGTGCCTCGATCGGAGTAGGATTTAGAGATGATGTCGTGAGGTAGGTCCCTGCAGGTGGATGGCCTTGATTTTCCCCCCTTTTAAAGCTGATTTGTTCAGCACCAGTGCATGCCATTGTTTTTAATAACTAATAATATTTGTTTGTGTACGTCAATCATCAGTCGATGGCTCGATGCAAAGGCCATGTGTGAACCTCCTTTTCCCTCGTTCAAAAAAAAAACCTCCTTTTCCGAAAAAAGCATAATTGTTGTTTTCATTGTTTTTGTTGCGTGTTTTATTCCCATCTGCATCACGTGTATCAAATGTATTATATCTGTTGACATAACTATCTCAACTGCTGCATGTTTGCTTAACGGTTAAGAAAGAGTCTATTGGAGAGTCTCAAGCTATTCCAACTTGTCGTCGTGACGCGCTGGCCATGGGTAAGAGCTATTAAGAATGAGAAATAGGTCCTGACTGCTGGGGGATCGGTTGGGACATAGTCAAGTCACAAGTGGATGCCATGGGGCTCGTGTGTTGCAAAGTTGTTGTCAGTAATTTAGCCACATGTGTGTGTGTGGTGAGACTCAGACCTGGGAGCTAATGAACGAACTGAGTCCTGACTTAATTAGCTCCTCCAACTTTCAAACGACAAAAAGTACCCGGCGGTTTGATTCTAGTGTAGAAAAGTACCTGCTGACCTAATTAGCCACTCGATCATAACGCTTGCTCGTGAGTCGTGAGTAACTTTAGCCAGAACAAAACTGAAAGGCGTCGGTTGATACTACATTGTCAAGGCTTGCCTTCCTGTAAGGTAAAAGTAACGCTACGAGTAGACTTGTTGCAGATGCAGTTATCAAAACCACTTGAGATGAAGAATTCGCACCAACTCTTTGCTTATTCCTTTGTACTGTACACACAAGACATCAACACGATTATTAATTATTAATTCATCCTTGTTTATTAAAGACGTACGCACGCACGCTACAACGGACACGTACGCCCGCGAAAAAACCACCAAGAAAGACACGAACAAGCCCATGCGCGCACGCCGTCACGCCTCGCCGTCGACGCGAGCCTTGGTGACGCCGGCGCAGGCGTCGACGAAGTCGCCGTCGATGAAGTCCGTGGAGAAGACCTGGAGCTTGTCGCCGAGTCCCTTCTCGAAGACCTCAGAGAGGAAGAGCCTCGCGTAGCCGTGGATGCGGCTCGTGACGGGCTTCACGCTCAGCACCGGGTTGTCGGCCTGCGGCGTCACCGTGTTCTCCACCCGGTAGAAGTACCGCCGGTCGGCGACGGACGGCTGGTGGCCGAGGAACTCGAGGTTGCTGTCGAACTTGGTCTCCGGCAGGTCCGTGTCGATCCAGTTGTCCCGCAGGTATCCCGCGCTCCACAGCGGCTCGCCGTGGCCCGGCTCCGGCGAGTTGCGCGGCTTCCACACGCAGATCACCCGCCGCGGGAGCACCTCCGCGAAGGTCTGCCAGAACACGCCGTCGTCCTGGTGGATGAGGTTCTCCTCCCCGAGCTGCTCCACGAGGTAGTCGGCGAAGTCCGGCGGGTCTTCGCGGCCGAACTCGGTGCGCACCTCGAGAACCACGAGCTCCGACTCGGTCTCGGCAAGGAACCGCTTGACGTCGTCGAGGACGACGTCGACGGAGTAGGTGGCCAGCACGCCGTGGCAGACGCGGCCCTCCTCCTGGACGCGGACGTCGATGAGGCGGCAGCCCGTGACGAGCTGTTCGTAGACGGAGAGCGACTGGCACTGCGCGAAGGGGCGGGTGACGAAGGGGATGCCGATCTTGTTGGTGGCGGAGTCGTGGGAGCCCGGCCACACCACCTGGTACACGCGCAGGCGCTCGGGGTCGAGCTCGGACATCCAGGTCTTGCGGTCGTCGGGGCGGTGGTCGGAGCCCGGGAAGGCGCAGTCGCCACTCGAGGAGCAGCGCTCGGCCAGCGCCTCCTTCTGCGCGGCGACCAGCTTGCGGCGGTCCACCTGCGCCGAGAAGAAGGAGCCCATGGCTTTCAGCGGGTTCCTACTCTCGTTTCCATCCGGGGAGGACATGGTGGCGGGGCAGCTCAGAGCCTCAGACCCCCGCTATAAATAACGACGGCTCTGCCTGACCTGGATGAGACGACGAGGTGAGGTCGTCGCCGTCGCGATCGAGCTTGATGGAGCTCGAGCTTGCCCACTGTGTGTGAGCTAGCAAGCTGTGGATGGTTGATTTTGTAGGAGCTCGGGTGGATGGGGGAGGAGGAACTGGGGAAGTGAAGGCGTGTTGTCTGAGGGGCCAATAGCTCACATGCGACGTTTTTTCAGCGAATTGGAAGGAGTGCGACATATTTGGAGAGAATAGCTCCCATGCGACACATCTGAACGCGTAAATAGCTCTCATGCGACATGGCCCTTGAACGCTCGTTAGCTGTTAGGTTGGGGTTACCGTTAGGCTGGAGTGACCGTTTGGAACATTGGACCCACCACTTATCCACGTACGCACGGTGTGGGACCCACCTCAGCGCAGCTAGAAATCAACCGCGCCCGTGCCCGACCGCGCTCGACGCCGCGCCCGCCATTGCTTCCCCTTTCCTCTGTCTTCTCCGGCGACGACGCGCACCGATGTCTAGCTCCTCCGCCTCGCAGTCAAGATGGCCAAAGTATGGCGCAGTGCCGCTGACTCGGTGTCCTAAATGCCCACGCCCGGAGCCACTTAAACGGTGGGTGACCAAGACGGATGAGAATGGCAATCTCGGGCGCGAGTTTGTCAAATGCCCGAACAAAACACAGGAAGGAAGGGATGGCAAGGTTAGATCTCAGTTCTTTCGCATCCAATTGCTCTGATTTCTCCCCAATTCGAGTTTTCTCGGCAAATCTTTGATTTAGGGTTCATGTTTCCGTTTTCAGATCTTGAAGAACTGTACCCATTTCGAGTGGATGGATATATATCTTGAGAGGCTTAGAAGGGAGGGCTACCTTGATTCCAACGGGGCCGCAACCTGGGAGCTCAATTGGGGGCCGTCGCTTGGTGTGCAGAATTTGGATTTGGGGAGCTCGTCCGCCCCGGACAGAGACGTGCCGACGACGAGTAATGCGTGCAATCGTGCAGTGTCCGCAGAGTGCGAACTGAACCAGGAACTGAAGAAGATCAAGAAGCATCTGAAGCAGATGATCGATCTGCAGAAGCAAGCAAATTTGATGGCAGCTGGATTTTATTGTGCTATCATTGCTCTGTTTTTGTTTTACATGTTGTTTTTCCGTCGTTAGGGCAGAGGACGCGATGTGTGCGCCATGCCAAGTTCATGTAACTTAATCGAATTGAAACGAAATTGTTCGGGCCAGTTGTTCTTCAGTTAAAAGTTCAGAAGACAGTTCTTCAGTGAACTTCAGTCGACAGTGTTGTTTTCAAAAAAAAACGTTATGGGCTGCCAGATTAGTTGTTGGGCTGTGAGTAAACGGGCCCGTGAGTAAACATGCCAACAGTTCATAGCAATGTTTTTTTTAGGACGAAGAGATGATGGGCCTTGATAATCTACCCAGATCCGACCAGAAAAGGCCCACGCCCGTATGGGCACTCTTTTTTAATAGCATAGAGGCACACATGTGTAGAAAAAATGCTTGGTTTATTCCTTAAAAATAAATTTTTGCGTAGAGGCACACATAGAGGCAAATGCACATATATTTTCTTGTTTTAGCTTGGTGTAACACATTTTTCTTAGAGGCAAACTTATGTACTTGTTTTAGCTTGTTGTAACAAATGTTGCTTCGGCTAAAAGGTAGCTCATGTTTTACTTTTTCCCTTGTTACTTGCTTGGCAAAAGGAAAAAATGACACATAATATAGTAGCATCACACATAAAACATAGTAGCATCACACACTAGTAGCACTTAATAATTAACCTTACATAATATATAGTAGCACGGGCAGTAGCGCATGCACTTACTAACCTTACACAAGCCCGATATATATGGGCATCATCTTACAAGGAAATAAAGTAGGGGCTATATGCCCAAGCAAACGACTAATAACTAGAGGAAATAAAGTAGATAGGGGCATATATGCCCAAGCAAACGACTAACAAGGAAATAAACGACATTAAACAGAAATAAAACGACACGGTACAGCTCCTCCTTCTCCTTCTCCTTGGCTCCTCCGTCGGCCGGGGTGGCTCACCCCTCACTCGTCGTCGTCCTCCTCCATGTTGTAGGGGAGGGAGTGAATGCGGCCTTGGAAGCGGTAGATGTCGGTGAAGTTGGTGTAGATGTTGAAGTTGGTGAATGCGATGAACTCGCATCCAAAAAAGAACACCTGCCCAAGGAGGTGGTAAGCGTCGAAGCTGTTGGTGAAGACAACGTAGTGGCCGATGACGAGACGGTTCCGGCCGGAACCGTCGAAGAAGTCCTCGATCCGGAACATGCGCGGGGAGCCCGGGGGAAGGTGGCGGTAGCCCGACGAGAGGAAGTATTGCGCAAACTCCCTTGCGCCCCTCCACCTCGAGAAGGCCCAGATGCGGAGCTGGTTCTCGACGATGACACCGGGCGGGTACTGCCACTCGGGGGTGGCTGCAGGGCGCTGGAACGTAGGCCCGTTGTACTGCATGGTGGCTAGCTATGGAGGGAGAAGAGGAAGGATGTGGCTTGACGAAGGAGGGCTATGCGGCTTGTGAGATGAGTGTGAGAGAAGAGGAAGAAGAGAGGACCTTATAAATAGACGGGCACACACGAAGGAGCGGTACGTGGCGTTTCTTCTCCATCGACGTGGCCGTGGTGTATTTAGTGCGGGTGCGATACGTGAAAAGATGCGCGGCGGCCGGCCGGAGGGCGGCGTACAGACTGCGACGCGGGCGGCGCGGCCAGCATTGATGTGCACGCGCGTGTACACGCGCACGCGGGCGGGCATGCATCGAAGAGACGGCAGGAGACACGGGCTGAATCGACGCATCGCAAAAAATAGCGCTGGTACGATGCTTTTCCTCCATCGAGGTGTGCAGGCTACGTCGAGGGGAGTGGCTGCGGCATGCATGCAACGTCTGCATGTGAACGGGACCCACCAGTCAGTTGGTGCATGCAGTTACACAGAAAACAAACGGAGGCGCGCGCTCCACGCACCGCTAGCCAATCAGAGGGCAGAACCACCGAGCACGCGGATCGTGTGTGACTTGCGCAAGATCTGAACCATCCACGAAGAGCGATCAACGGCTGAGACGCTTCAAACCACGTACGCAAACCACGTACGCTTCAAACCACGTACGCTTCAATCCACGTACGCAAATTCAAAAAAAGCTACTAGTCAACTTACGCATTGATCCATGTGTGTGATGCAAAATACGCAAATTCAAAAAGCTATGCAATTTTGTACGCATAGCAAGACTAGGGTTTGGTTTAGAGGTGTTTTGAGGAGCTACAAAGGTTTAGATGTGTTTTGTATTCTCCATATATTACCAAATTCTTTCAAAACAGAATGCTTTCGAATATAACAGATATGAGCAGCAATAGTGTTTGGTTTAGCGGTGTTTTGAGGAGCTAGTAACGTTAGGTAATTTAGAGGGGTTTGCCGCAGAATAATAATCGGTATATAACACATGAAATATAGCCCGACTCAACACATAGATATATAGCCCGATATGAGCATCTACTAGGTTAGGTTAAGAGGGGTTTTCTCTATATTACTAAATTTTAGTATCTTGTCCAAATTTTGGCCGAAATTGAAATATGATGCTAAATTCAACTTTGTACTTTTGTATGTTTGTTTGAGCTTACTAAGTTGTCTTTAATGTACAACACTTCCCATGGTTGCCCTGATCTATTTTGTGAGACACAACTCATCGTTGTCGGAAACGTGATAGAAATGGCCTCCAAAGCTAGGGGAAAGGACCCCATTTCTAACAACTTTTTTTTTCGACCTTGTCCAAATGTCCTCCAAAGCTAGGAGATGTTAGTATATGACATTATAAGACAATGTGCACTGGTTTTCCATTTTTTTGATATTTTTTGAATATTTTGTGATTATTTCAAATTTGGTCAAAGCCAAGTTTGACCAACATTTAAACAAGTTTTACACACCAAATTGGAAAAGTAAGCTTGGATCCTTCTTAGTTACACCAAAATGAACCTTTTGTGAGGTTTTGAAAGATTTCATTTTCAAAACCTTAAACCACCTCTCTTCACATATGAGAGTTCATAGTTTGAGATGTGTGATTTCACACCACATTGCCATATATTTTGTTTGAATGTACCTAGACCTTGTTTATCAATTGGAGATGTTAGTATATGACATTATAAGACAATGTGCACTGGTTTTCCATTTTTTTGATATTTTTTGAATATTTTGTGATTATTTCAAATTTGGTCAAAGCCAAGTTTGACCAACATTTAAACAAGTTTTACACACCAAATTGGAAAAGTAAGCTTGGATCCTTCTTAGTTACACCAAAATGAACCTTTTGTGAGGTTTTGAAAGATTTCATTTTCAAAACCTTAACCACCTCTCTTCACATATGAGAGTTCATAGTTTGAGATGTGTGATTTCACACCACATTGCCATATATTTTGTTTGAATGTACCTAGACCTTGTTTATCAATTGGAGATGTTAGTATATGACATTATAAGACAATGTGCACTGGTTTTCCATTTTTTTGATATTTTTTGAATATTTTGTGATTATTTCAAATTTGGTCAAAGCCAAGTTTGACCAACATTTAAACAAGTTTTACACACCAAATTGGAAAAGTAAGCTTGGATCCTTCTTAGTTACACCAAAATGAACCTTTTGTGAGGTTTTGAAAGATTTCATTTTCAAAACCTTAAACCACCTCTCTTCAACCTTGACTTCATACGGCAGAGTTCTGCCGATATCACATCTTATGAATGAACAGAGAGCTTGAATGTGTATATAACTTTTTTATAAGATCCAAAAGGTAGTATATGACATTATAAGACAATGTGCACTGGTTTTCCATTTTTTGATATTTTTTGAATATTTTGTGATTATTTCAAATTTGGTCAAACCCTAAGTTTGACCAACATTTAAACAAATTTTACACACCAAATTTTAAAAGTAAGCCTTGATCCTTCTTAGTCACACTAAAATGAACCTATTGTGAGGTTTGGGGATGATTTAGAGAAGATGAAAAAAAAAGTTGCTTAGAAATGAGGGTGTTTACCCTACCTTTGGGGGTCATTTGAAACACACTTTTGATGACTAGGAGTCTAACTTAACAAAAGGACTCAGAATGATCAGATAACATACATAATTGAGTTGAGGTGGCATTGAAACATCAAACCCGAGTCAAAAGTTCAACTTCAGTCCAAATTTGAATTTCAACCGAAATTTGAATTTAACGAAATTTGAATTTCAGTTTGAAAACAATAACCAAACTATTACATGCCATAAATAGTGTCCAACAAATATTATTACATGCCATAAACAGTGTCCAACAAATATTATTACATGCCATAAATAGTGTCCAACAAATATTATTACATGCCCAACAGTTTTGAATTTCAGTTCTATTTCTTCCGACCACGCCGTGTACCCTTCTTCGCCTTAGCATTTCTAGTTTTGGGTTGCACTGCACCCACAAGTTCACTGATCATCTTGGTTTTCTTCACTGGAGTCGACTGAAACTGGAAAGTAGGTTCAGTGTGCACCATTTCTTCAGTTTCTTCAGTGTCGACAGTGTCGACAGTGTGCACCATTTCTTCAGTTTCTTCAGTGTCGACAGTGTCGACAGTGTGCACCTCCATTTCTTCAGTTTCGACAGTGTCGACAGTGTGCACCTCCATTTCTTCAGTTTCGACAGTGTCGACAGTGTGCATTTCGAATGCAGTTTCTTCAGTTTCAGTGACACCAGCTGCAGTTTCTTCAGTTTCAGTGCCAAATTGTTGCCACTCACTTCTCTTCCTTCTGCAGCCACTGACTCTTGCTCTTTTTGTTGGCCAACACTGTTCAACAACAAGAGGCTGACTTGGAGCCTTCCTCCTGAAAACAACAAAGCACAATATGAAAAAAACACAAAAATAAGCACAATATGAAAAAAAACACAAATAAGCACATACTGTCTAGGCTTAGGAGCAGAGAAAATGCAGTGTCTAGATCCCTCTCTGTGCCCAAGTATTTGGCACCGCTTGCATCTATTTTTGCTACCCTTTTGAACCCTTTTTGGCTTTCCATCTTTCTTGTCCTTGCCCTTCTTACTACTCCCACCTTTTTCAAACCATGCCTTGAATCTACTCTGTTTAGGTCTGCCTGCCTTTCTTTTTGTAAGAGGAGGACACATGGAAAATTCAAGTGGCTTTTCTGGCCACTGTGACTGATCTGTAAGAGGTGGGATTGGAGTTGCATATGCAGCTTTGAATTTTGCTACCGAATAATATTCATGCAGATATGGATGCATGTTTAACTTGGGCTGTGAGGCTAAGAATAGAATGGCATGCTCGCATGGTTTACCAGTGTGTTGCCACTCGAGGCAACTGCAATCATGTTTATCAGTGTCAACAACATGCCTCCTTCCAGTCTTGTTGTCTCTAACTTCAGCACCCCACACTGATGATTTTTCAACAGACAAATGTGTAAGACTTCTGCTTCTGTTGACCACCTGTTGCACCACTGCTGGAAGTTTATCACCTTGCAGACAATCACCAATCTTTTTTCTCAATTCCCACATCCTCATGAGCATGATCCTGATTTGGTCAACCATGTCATGCACAGGCAAATCTTTTAGCTCCTTCACCTTGTTGTTGAAACTTTCTGCCAAATTGTTGTTGATATGATCACACTTGATGGCAGTGTTGAATCCTGACCTGTACCATAATAAAGAATGGTAGGTGTTCAACCATGTACCAAACTCCTCGCATGTTGCCATTACCTTACCAAGATGATATGAATGTGTCTGTTTAGTGTAAGATCTTGCTGCTGGCCACATTCTCCCAAATTCATCTCCTCTGAACTTTTTTATCAAATTCATCCACAAATGGCCAAAGCACTCCCTCTGCTCAGCATGTGGGAACACATTTTTAACTGCATTTTCAAGACCTTTGCATGCATCTGTGTGTATTGCCAAAGGTGACACTGGCCCTAAGCTTCTTTTCAGCTGCATCATGAACCATGTCCATGAAGCCTCTGTCTCTGACTGAAATAAGCCAACAGCAACAGGAAACATCCAGTTGTGTCCATCTAGAGCATTGCATGCTGCCAACTGACCATTCCATTTCCCTGTCAAAAATGATGAGTCTATGCTCAAATATGGACGACATCCTGCTTTGAAGCCATCAATGCAAGGTTTTAAAGCCATAAAGAATTTGGAGAAATAAACCTTGCCATCCTCTGATATCTCTGTATCTATCTCCACAACACTGCCAGGTGACCTTTTCAACACCTCTGCTTGGAAATTGTAAAGCATCCTAAATGTGTTTGCCCAATCACCATACAAATTCTTCATTGCCCTTTGTTTAGCCTTCCACACTGTGGTATAATTCAGTTTAATGGGGTACAACTTTTCCAAGTCTACTTTCAGTCTTTTGGCAGTAGTGTTTGGTGTTTTAGCCAATATTGGAGTTATCTTTTCTGCAACCCAAATCTGTGATGTCATGCTTGATACTTTTTGTGAAGTTGTAAGACAAGTATGTTCATGAGGGATTTGGTTAACCCTGACTGTACTTCCATCAGGCTGCACTCTAGCAGATATGTACCACTTGCAAGGTCTCACACCACTACCATCAAAACCTCTGCACTTAGCATAAAACTTCTTTCTATCAGTCCAAACTGTCTTGGCATCAAACTGATGTCTGACTGCATAAGTCTTGAAAGACAACCTGAACTCATCCATGTTTGGCCACAACTTTCCCACTTGAATGACAGGGTTTTCCTTGTCATACACATGCACCAGCTCATCAGTATGTGCATCATCTACATAATCTGCAGCATCTTCCATCAACTGTTCATCTACATCTTCACAAAATTCTCTGTCAGAATTATCACTACCTTCCTCCCTCTCCTCCTCCTCCTCCTCTCTCTCATCGACTGGAATGCCAAATAGTTTGGCCATCTCAGTGTCAGCAATTGGTGCAATAACCAAATCAGTATGCTCCTCCAATTCAACTGCATTCCAATCAACAACAGCAACATTTTGCTCTTGTGCATCTGCATTAGCCTCATCGGCTATTACTGTCACATCTGTAATAATGGGAACAATCTGCCTATGTGCAATCCAATCAGCATCTGCCTTCTGCATTGCCAAGTGTGAAGGCACATAACCCACCTTCGAATCAGTATGCAGATCAACGAGTTCAGCAAAAAAATCAACTCTGAGGCTTACCCAGCCCTCTTGCCTATCGATTTCATCAATAATGTGCTCACCATCTTCAATTCTGACATACTCTCCTTTGAAATCATCATACCGCAACAGTGAAACCTCCTGCTCTGGACCCCAAACCACAGTTTCCCCAATTTTCTCCACCAATTTCCTCACCGCCTTCTCTTCCATCTTCTGTAATTCAGTAGGATCAATCTCTGCACAATCAACCTCCCATTTCACAACTGTGTCTCTCTCGATGGTCTCCATGCTACCATCAACTAATTTTGCCGTTGATGGAAAGAAAGTCACCGCATATTCAAAGGTTCGAGCAGCATCCTCGCTCGATCTGACCACGGGCACAGGGTCGACGAGCTCGTTCTCGATCTGACGACGGGCACCGGGTCGACGAACTCCTCTCACCGGGAGGCCCCCTCTCACCTTCTATCGATTACAAAGAAGCAAAACAGAGGCACGAGCTTAGATCCAGGCGGACGGGATTGGGGGGCGGATTGAGAGTAGAGCTACGAATTCACTAACCATGAAGGCCGCCGCCGATTAAGGGGTTCCGCAGCCGCCGAGGAAGAGGGCTCCGCCGCCGCCGAGGAAGAGGACTCCGCCGCCGCTGAGACAGAGGGCTCCGCCGCCGCCGCCGTCGCCGCCAACGCGGAGCTGAAGAATGGTGCGCGGGAAGGCTCGGACAGTTCAGGTCGTGGGCGGGCGGGCACGGTCCTAATTAATTTGATTGGTGTTGTGCTAATTAATTTGGGCATGTCTTAGCGCTAATTAAACAAGTCGACGACCGGTTTAATGCCTGTGTCGCATGAGAGCTATTTACGCGTTCAGATGTGTCGCATGGGAGCTATTCAGTCCAAATATGTCGCACTCCTTCCAATTCGCTGAAAAAACGTCGCATGTGAGCTATTGGCCCGTTGTCTGAGACTCACAGTCACGGAAAGTTCAAATGGAGACAGAGGTACAGAGAGCTCGGTTCTAAAAAAATAATTAAATCCACATTCTTTTCGTTTCAAAAAGTTCTGAAAAAATCATAGTTGTAAATAATATCTAGATCTAACATTGTGAAAAATTATTAAGATCAAATTCGAGCTACGTAAAAATAACATATTGGACATTCTCACCTCTGCAGATAGCTGCAGCTGCACAGAATTCAGCTTCCCCATTAAAGACACTATCAACGTTTATTTTCACCGATTGAGAACCAACACTTGGTTGGATAGTTAGGTGGGTGGTTGTACCCCCAGCCCATCAGAGTTCAAACCCCGGGTTTGATATTGTGTTTCTCATAATAGGCGAAATATTCTTCAGTGGGAGACGACGTTCCCGTCGATAACGAGGCGTCTGTAATGACTTCTTTAATTCCAAGACCTGACCCGCCGGCTCAATATCTCGGCGGTGCTCATAGGGGTAGGGTGTACGTGCGTGCGTTCATAGGGGTGAGTGTATGCGCGTGTACGTGAGCGCCTGTATTGTACTGTGTTTCGCAAAAAAAAAAATTCTAGAAAGGTAAGCATCCACGGGACGGTGTTGGCATTATAATTTTTGGAAGAAAACTAAACCTTATCGAAAAGCAATTCTCATAATTTAAAGTACTACCATCCTTTTGGTGGGTGATGCTATTATTCGATCACACGAGCGCTCGCTCGGTTTTTTGACAAAAAAAACGACAAAGACGAAGGAGGAAGGCCCCCGCAACCATCTTCGGTCGAACAGTCTGCCACCGCCGCACACGGCAGCCTGGCCACCCACCCTCCTCAAATCACAGCCTCCGCCGGTCCGTCGCCACCCCGATCATCCCTCTAACCTCCCCTGCAACCCCTTGTTCTCCGGCTGCGAGGCCGCACTCTCCCCCCCCCCCCCCCCCCCCCACACACACACACACACACAGATAATTCCAATGCTCGTTTGCCCCCTCACTCCAGTCTTGCCGGCGCCTTCTTTGTCGTAGCTCCATGTCGTGGGGGAGGAAGAGAAGCTGGGGCGTGGGGGTGGGGGGGGGGGGGGGGGGGGGGGGGGAGCGCGTGCGAGGCGAGAGCGAGTGAGCGCTCGCTCGCTCGTAGAAAAGTAGTTTTCCTTCTACCATTAATTCCCTAAGACAATGTACTAAATAAAGTTATATATGCAATGATTCCATTAGAAGAACAATCCATTCGATTTGAAAAGCTATAAAATATAATATGTCCTTTTTCCCCTTTAGAGTTTGAAATGAAATCTTGGAGTAACTTTTACTCTACATATAACTCATTACCATTACCCAGTGGCGGACTCAGGAAAAAACTGAAGGGTGGGCACACACACAAAAAAAATTGCGCAGCGATAAAATTTTGCCAAATGAACAGTATATATATAGCCAATCGATTCATAACATTATTAATTTCGGTGTTGATTGTAACAATTATGTTGTACTTCTTGACCTTGGTTGGGAATACTAGTGTCGGTACAAAATAACCCAAAAGGCAGATAAAACACATCTCTCAGTTCTCCCAAACTGAAGTACAGCTGATCTAATCTTATACAGACTAAGCAGAGTGATGGACGAGTTTCAGTTTTACTCCACTGCAGTTATGTACGAGCTCTACTATGTAATCTAATCTTGTGCCAACACGCAGTTATGTTCGGCTCCGGCTGGCTGCTCTGGTGCTGGCGCGCTGCAGTAGCAGCGCTGCTCATAGCTGCAAACTGCTCCAATGGCGTGGCCCCGGGGTCGGGCGACCGGCCGGCCGGCGAGGGGAGGCAGGGGGAGGCCGGAGGCGGGGAGCAGTGGAGGTGGAGGAGGCAAGGTCGCAAGGGACTGACGCGGGACGGGCGGTGCCGGCGGCCGCTGGAGCCTGGAGGCTGAGACGCTGAGTTAGGGATCGATTTTTTGAGGCGCTCTGCACTAGTTTGGTCAGGTTTCGTCACTCGCTTCGTCTCTCGCCGTGTTCTGATGACGGAATAGTAGATGATAATTATTTTTTCCCAAAAATTCTGGGTGGGCCACGGCCCACCCGGCCCACCCTCTAGGTCCGCCCCTGCCATCACCCCCCCCCCCCCCCCCCCCCCGCGCGTTTAAGTGTAAACCGCAAGAAAAAACACCTAATAAATAGATGGTTGGTTGAGGGCGCACGGTGCAGCCTGCAGCATTGCAACATCAGATCTATTCGCAGAAATCGCTAAGTAGCAGATGTCAGAGCCCACTTCTCCATGATGGCTTCCAAATATTTCTACTCCCCTATGTCATATGCCTTCATCATATCAAGTTTTGGGGCAGAGAAACTATTCACTTTTGCTTTGCTTCTCTTTATAAAATATAAACATTTGTAAGCAAAGATTATATTATCAGTAATAAGTCTCCTCGGCACAAAAGCAGACTGCTCCTCATATATGACCCCTGGTAATGCGCGAAATTGAGTCAGTGATATCTTTAATTTTGATGCCCTAGATCGACCATCCCCTGCTGCCTGACTCCTGGACGGCCCCGTCCCAGATGGTCTGGTCCCAGTCGACCCAACTCCCACACAAACTCATCTCAGGCGGGGCTGCCAACATCGAGTGTTTGGTAGACGTGAGGAGCAGGAAGAGGATATAACGAGCCCGTGGTGGGGCGATTTTGATCTAGGGTTTTCACCCATCACAATATTTACCATAGACCAAACAACCGTGCAATGGACTACACCGGACACGGAGCCCTTTCAGTCTGAAACCCTCGGCCCCACTCATCGCACGGACCCAAGTGTCGTTTCTCTTTGTAGCAATCTCATATGTGAATGAGCAGAGGTGAAAACGAACGGCTGTAAGTCAGAGCGGAGATGAAACCGTGTAGTGCTTAATGAATCGAACAGATGGAAATCGTGCGTGCGCGAGGATGCTTTCCATGACGGGCAGTGTTCCAACATTTATAAAGGAGTAATGATTCTTAGTGGAGGTTTACTCTACAAGAAGATGTAGATTACGTGTAAAAAAAATGTTGATTAGGCAAAGAAATAAAGAATTTGAAACAAAGAGAACAGCACCGAATGTACGCCAGCCCATCCATTTTGTTGGCCCAGACGCCCGGCTCAGCTTCCATCGCAAGAAAAAATAGAGAGGAGAGAGACAGGGCTGGTGGCCCCAAATGGAGAACGGACAGGAGACCGGGTTGCAGTTTTGGCCCATTTGTGTAGAACCTTGGTGGAAAATGAGGAGCTTTCGCTTAGTAAAAGAGAGGAAAAGGACGAGCTTGATAAAAGCTTTAGTGCGAAGACAGAAACAAATCCAAGATGTATTGTACTGTAACATGTTTAGTATCTTCGGCTCCCGAGACCAGTGATCCTGGTGTTTTAAAACAATTCAAACCAATATTTATAAGTTTTAAAAAATCCAGATGTAGCCAATGATGTATTCCATAAACGTGTAAAATATCAACTGCAGATACATTATATTTTAAGATAAACAAAAATGTCAAACAAGATGAAATTTGGTGATTGAAAATATGTGAATCCACACTTTTGTCATTTATGTGTAGCTCAAAATATGAAGCATTTGAAGTTGGTTTTTCATAAGTTTGTGGAATACACCATGGACTACATACAGAATTGTTTTTCAATATTTTTTTGAATTTTTTAAAACACTATGATCACTGGTGTTCAGGAACACGAAATCTCCACTCCTCCGTCCCTACCTCCCATGCCCCACGTAGAGGAGCCATACATGTTAGATGGCCGTCCTCTAAAAATAAATTAAGAACATCATGCTGTTTGTTTTTCCTTCCTTAACAGCGGATTGACATTGAGTATGACGACAAAACTTGGATGCACATGATTGAAGATCGTTGTAGGCACGTCGCTCTCGTCTCCCAGTTCACATATACAGCAAAGTCACTGAACAATCAATCAGATGCAGACAGCCTAAACCCACCAGCTCAATTAACAAACACACCAAGGACCAAACCCAGCCAACCAATCCAGCAGCACTTACCAACAACTACTAATCGGCAGGAGAATCGTTCTTGCTCCCAACCGCAACACGCAAACTCCCCCATCTTCTGCATGTAATATAATAACAACCACGAAGAGAGAGTGAAATCACAACCAGGAAGCATTCAACAATGCTTGTGAAAAATGAATATGCAGCACAAGCTGGAGCACGGGAAAAAAGGAACTCCACATGGCGATCGATCACAGACCTGCACATTCGGTTACTGGCAGCTGCTACTGCTGGAAATGGAGTTATTGGTTAGTACTACGTAGGGAGGACCCCAATCAGCTTGTTGTTATTGCGCAGAGGCAGGAGGGGGCCTGACCTGCCTGGTGAGGAAAGGGAACAGCAGGGCCGAATCATGGAACCTGGCCGAGATCCAAACGGGATCGATGCATCAAAATTCCAAAAAGGACAATGGGTTGGGAACTCTCAGTACCTGAACATGGCTCATGCGCCGAAACAGGTTCATGATTGGGAAGCTCCAAAGATGAAAGATCAGCTGCCTAGATTGCAATGTATCCACATGGAAGATCTGCATCGAAACTGCCGCTATGGTACTGCAGATGGAAAGCGCAATGCCGCAACGGTGTTAACAGTCACAGATCACACAAGCTCAAGTCCTTCAATTCATCCGTTCTACAATGCAAAAACAGACATAAACAGTTAAATGACCATGCCTGGAGGGAGGCATCGAATCAGATTTGACCAACTCAGATAGACGAAGCAATTCTAATGATATAATGATATGAAGATAGGCAGATGAAAGAATGTACCTGGGACATTGACTAGTTATCTAAAGTAATATTAATCCCTGCTGCAGCTGAACTATGATACAGTTGAAGCCTGTAGTTGCAGCTCAAGCATGAAAAACTTGAAAGGTGTAGCATAATTTGCAAAAAACTGTCAAGCAAACCATGAGGTTATATGAAAGAAAAATGTAAGGCTCTTGGATTATGAAATTTTCTCTGATAGAAGAGTGAAAATGTAATATACATGATACAACATTCGACCAATGAGAGAGTACACGATGCTAATCTCCCAAAACTATGCCACCACAAAGCAACCCAAGTTCTGTATACGCAAGCCTACAAACCCCCTCCTCCCCCCAAGACACCTGAAACAAAACCACCTCCATGTACCGAGAAAAAACCAAAGATGGAACATCGACCTTTGCCATTGTTTGGGATCAAAAAAGATCAACCAGAGTATACATAGAAGCCAGTTGAAGTATATACAGTACTTGGACATTGTAAAGAAGAACACCATTGTATTCTTCTCCCATGCATCTCCACAGCACATGTGACCTAATAGTAGGCTTTTGTTCCTCTGGATTGGTACAATTCCAACCTGATCTTCGCCTCCGGCAACAAGTTCTCGATTACCGGGTCTTGCATCATGTATGCTTGTTTGGAGGCCCATTCGAGCACCGTCAGGATCTCCGCTTGCGCCAACTCCTCGCTATCAGGGACATTGTGTGCAATGTAACACACAAGGGTGAGTGCTGCGAGCTGAACCACCTGCTCGCTGAAATACACGAGCTGAACAAGATGCTTCGCGCCACCCGCGTCGACGATCGCCTTAGAATGGTCAACGCGCAGGTAATTGTCCGTGCACGCAAACTTGGTTAGGGAAAGCGCCGCCTCCCGAGAGACATCTGCTTCTCTCTCATCAAGAAGCTTCACCAATGGCGCGATGATCCTAGTCTCTGTTGCCCGGAAAGTTCTGGACAGGCAGCCCAATGAGATGATGCAGGGAATCAGGAGATCATCATACTCGGCCTTCTCGACGACGCGCAGGAGCTGGTCAACAACAGCACGGGCAGCAGGAGAGGTTGGCTTGAATGCTGATCGTCGCAGGTCAGAATTCTGCTCGGCAACCCTACAGATCTCCATCAGAGCCATCGCAGAATTGTATTGCACGTCGCCTTCACCTTTTTCCAGAAGAACCGCAAAGCAGAGGAGAGCCCTTGACTCGGTGATGCTCTTGCAGATAGCTGCATTGCCCTTGGCGAGCTGCCACAACGCCTTGGCGGCATTGGCTTTCATGTATGCCTTGGTCTCAGGGTCCTCGAACTCCCTTCCCCTTGCAGCCGTTCCTGACAATGACGCGTTATGCTGTTTCGAACCACCGTTGCTGCCTATGATGCTCTTAGTGCTGCCGCCGTTAGACTTTCCGGCCATGGTGGACTGCACCAAACTGTGCATCTCGTTCTTGCTCTGGGAACCACTTCCACCTGGGTTCCTCATGGTGCTATGCTCCCCGGCGGCATCCAGCAAATTCGGCATGGCCGTGCCACCTGCGCTGTTCTTTTTGTCCATGACCAAGGAATGTATGGACATCTTGGAGGTGATGGCGTACTTGGAGTGCTCCTGCACGGTCTCGAAGGCGAGGTGTCCCACGAGCAGCCGGATGACGTTGTGCTGCGCGAAGGCGTCCTGGCACTTGGGGTGGTTGGCGGCGAGCTCGGAGACGGTCCAGGCGACCATGGCCTGCACCTTCATGGGCGCGTCCTTGAGCACCTTGGCGAAGGCGGAGCAGGCCCCCGCGAGCACCATCTGCTCGACGCACTCCGGGTCGCGGCCGAGCAGGCCGATGGCGAGCGCGGCGTTCTCCTGCCCCTCGAGCCGCCCCTCCTTGACGAGCTTGAGCAGCGGCGGGACCCCGTCCTCCTCGATGATGAGCTTGGAGTACCTGTCGCTGTCCCGGGCCAGGGACACCAGGCTCGCCGCGGCGTCGGCGCGGGCGTCGAGGTTCCCCGTGTAGAGCACCGCGATCTGCTCCCAGATGAGGAACAAGATGGGCTCGTTCTGCGCGATGGGGGGCAGGCCGATGTGGGCGTCGAAGTCGTCCTCGTCGGCGGCGGAGGAGGAGGCGGAGACGCGGAGGAGCCAGGAGAGGTCCCCCGTGGAGTTGTCGAGCTGGTTGGCCATCTTCTTGAAGGACCCGGCCGGGATGATGGTGAAGACCCTGCGGACGAGGCCGTGCGCGCGGCACTTGTCGACGAGCGCCAGCGCCTTGTCGAGCGCCTTCTCGGTGTCGTCGAAGATGCGGCGCGCGGGGCGCTCGTAGAGGTCGGCGCGGGCGGCCTGGCGGAGCAGCGCGGCGAGGCGCTCCACCTTGGATTTGAGCTCCATGCACTCCTGCCGGAACGTGTAGGCCTCGTCCGACCACTTGATGACCTGGTCCGAGAGCTGGATCGGCCGCGCCAGGATCTGCTTCAGGTCGTCCATCTTTGGTGGTGGCGGCTGCGGCAGGTCGTCGTCAACAGGCGGCGGCCCTCCCCTCACCGAGCCGGAGTGGGTGGACGGAGGAGGCTTCCCGTCCGTCCGTCCAGCCGGCCGGCCGGCGTTCTTCTTCTTCCTGCCTCCTCCGAATCGGGGGAGGGATCGGAGGAGGAGGAAGAGGGGAGGGTGGTGGTGGGGAGTAAATCCGGAATCGGTTTTGGTTTTTTGGGGGAGGGGTTGGGGGTACTTGGGCTGGCGCTGGCTGCGTGCGTGCGCGTGAGCTGGAGCCCGGACGGACGGCAGCAACAACGGCCGCCTGCTCCTCGTGTCTCGGTGCGTTTCCCTCGTTTTTCCCGGTGGTGATTTTGGCCCCTATATCCCCGTCGTTTCCTCAGGTCTTCCCTGTGCGCCGCACATCGTGGCGAGTTCCCCCCTACATCTCCGGCCGGTTCTCGACTCTGGCTTAGCCCAACTCCAACGCGCCGACCTATTTCCTCCGGAATGCTCCGTTTCGTTCCGGATGGATAAAAACCAGGGCGCAACGCACCGATACAAACGGATCGACGTCCGTTTCAACCCAAATCTGGCCCAAATTTGAGTCGAGTTTGCGTCGGCGCGGACGCGTGTGAACTCCGCGCGGTGTCCACCCCATTCCCCCCTGGCCCGCCTGTCGGCGTCACCCAACGGCCAACCACCATCATAAATGTGGCGGGAGTGGCCTTTATATGGACGTCGGCGAGCCAAACCCTAGCTCACAAAACCCTAGCGCCCGCGCCGCCGCACTTCCTTCCCCAGCTCCTCCGGCCACACCTCTCCACCACCCCCCGGCCACCTGGATGGATCCGCCGCCGCCGCCGCAGCACCTCCTCGACCAGATCGAGAAAGCCCGTCGGAGCGCGCTAGGGTGCCACCGCGATAGCTTCTCTCGACGCACTCCCACGAGCCCGGCGTGGATCGGCATGCCCCATTACCGGGCTCCAGAAAGGCTGCCGGAGGAGGTGAGCAGGACCATGGCGGCGGCATACTCCGACGAGTCGGACCCCGAGGGGGACGCGTACGCTGCTGCCCCCCCCCCCCCCCCCCCCCCCCCGCTCGCTCCGCTGCGAGCGCCACCGCCCCTGTCGCGAGCTCCCCCAGCGTGGTCGAGGTGATCCACCTGGACTCGGATGAATCAAGCGGCCCGGACCTGCAGGAGGCCATGGCGCGCTCGCTGGACTCGTTCCAGGCCGAGCTTGCCCGGCAGAGGAAGGAAGACGCCGACTTGGCGCGGGCGACCCACGCGTCGCTTGCCGAGGCCCGTGTGAGCGGCCGCAAACGTGACCGCGAGGAGGGCACCAGCAGCAGCCATTGAAGACCTCCAGCGACGAATTTTGTTAAAATAGCCGGCGCCAGGGGAGTTGCCAGGACAGACCCCGGCGCCGGTATCCTGGCAGGAAGAGCCAGCAAGTCTGTTCCGCCACCGGCCACTAGGCCGGAGGAGATCCAGCAAGACCGTGCCGCCACAAGCGGCCAATTTTGTTAAAATTGTTGGGTCATCTATCGCCGGCATCGGAAGTCTTCCTGTAGTTAATCTAGTAGAAGAAATCGTCGAATGTATTCTCAAAACTATGTAATGTGTGGAGTAATATGAAATGTAATTTTAACTTCTAAAAAAAAGGGAGGGACGGACCAAATGGGTCGACCCGTTGGGTGCACTGGCCAGAAAAGGTCGGACGGGGACGGACCCCTGTCCGTTTTGCGACCAAAACGGACCAAAAACAGGTCCGTTTGGATCCGCGCGTTGGAGATGACCTTAGGGCAACTCTAGACCCAAAACAAACGGAAGGTGTCCATTTCTATCTGTTTGAATCACGTCGTGTACACAAGATGTCCGTCATTTGATCGCCGGCCCGTCATTTGATACACCCAAAATTGCGATCTATTTCATTTTTTTCGACTCATTTCGGAATTTTTTTTCATTCGAATCATACATAACAGACAATTTTTCATTCAAATTTTTTTGGGTGATCTGCAGCAATGAATGGCTGGAATCAGACGAAGAGCACCAAATCGTCATAGTAGCTCCTAGATGGTTGAGTTTTACTGTTTTTTACTTTTTTTACGAAACCTGGTCGGAGGGTGGGGACTTCCCACATTGCATTATGGAAGAACATAATTGATCAGTTTAGAAAGGGAAATCGGACCCAAAACCTATACTGTTTTGACTTTGACATATTAAAACGAAATTTAAACTAAACCTTATATAGCGGCAAGCTTCCCCTCTTTGAGAAACTTGGATGTTGCTGGCCAAGTGGGCAAGATGATGACGATAACCGACGCAGCCGGCGACAAGCTCCAACCTTGAGGAATTTGGATGTCGACGTCGAAGACCAAGCAGCCGAAGGACACGGCGATTGCCCGCCTACAGGTCGTGCCACTATAGGGTCTCCGGCCACTCCTGATGATAAATCGATATGATGAGACTCTTGGAGACGATTAAAAAGAAGCGGGCGGAAAACTGATGAGCGGACGCGTATTTTGTCCACGGATATCCATCTTCTATCCGTGACTATACAAACTTAACCCAAATTTGGACTGAAAATGAGTCCATACGAATGGGCACGCAAATGCACCACTGCGTTAGACCGTGATTTCTCTCCGCGTACACGTTGGAGCAAGCGGCGACGTGGAAAAGGTTCGGTGCGCGCGGGCATCGCGGCAGACATGACAGCAGCACGTGGGAGTGGGATGGAGCCGAGCGTGTGTGTGTTGTCCTCCGCGCGCCTCGTGTCCCCGTGGTTCAGCAAGCGACTCATTCATCCATTCATGCGCTCGATAAGTTGGGTGCACCGGCGCCTTTGTCTGCCGCGTTCGTGCGGACGGATGGATGAGCAAAATGCCTGTGTCAGGGTTGCCTAGCCGCAACGTCGCAACTGTGATTTTTTTCGTCTAAAAAACGTGCACACTGACCAGGTTTAACACGCGTGCATTACTGGCCGTGAAGAAAACCAAACGCGCCCCATATCTTCGAATAGAGTGCTAGAGCGTATGTCTTCTTTTCGCGGCAAAATTAGTAGGAGTAGTATATAAATATTAAATAGTACGAGTGTACTACTTAATTTCTTTTCATGAAGATTTTGGATCGTCCCTTGGTGTGATACCGCAATGATTGAAATCTGGAAAAAATTAATGCCAATTCATCATGAATAGCGGCATGCCCCATATCGTTTTGATACGGAAATTTATTTATTGATTTGATTGCACAAGATAATCCTACCAGCACACTGCATGATGACTGTGGTTGGATTTGAAATATTTTAAAATTTTATTTAAAAACCACACCACAATAACTGGTCAAGATTTTCCATGTTGGTTTAACTCGGACAAAAATTAAACAAAATCAAAATCAAGTAGTTGACAGCATATCGTAGTTCATCCGTTTCCACAATTAACGCCATTTATAATGGGTGGATGATAATTGAAAAAATAAACTACTAGTACCCATTCAATCGGCTTGTAAAATAAAACCCACACAACAAAGTCTGATGACCTGCGAATAGCCAAACAACTATGAGAATTGGACCCCACCTATAACTCACGAATTAGAGTGCTAGAGTGGATGTCTTTTTTTATGGCAAAATTAGTATTAATAGTACGTAATTCTTTCCATGAAGATTTTGGATTGTCCCTTCGTGTGATACCGCAATGATTTGAAATCTGGAGGAATTAATGCCAAATCATGAATAGCACCATGATCCATATTGTTTTGACACAGAACTTTTTTATTGATTTGATTGCACGCAATGATCCTACAAGCAATGCATGATGATTGTGGTTGGATTTGAAATATTTTGAAATTTTAAAAACCACACCACTGCAATAGGTCAAGGTTTTTCATGTTGGTTTTACTCAAACACAAGACAAAATGAGTTGCACTTCCTTATATAAAACGAAAATAAATGGAGTGGTTATGGTGAGCGAATTGGTTGTCTATGGTATGCTTTTGTTAATTTAAAATTGCTATTCTAAATTAAATTAAATTTAAATTAGCTCAAATGCTCCTGGCCCCATATTTTTTGTACCCCGGCTAATGTCACATCTAATTTAATTTAGAATACTAATTTTAAAGTATATAGAACACTTGCGTATGTTTGGTTCCCATTTTTTTAAATGACATTATTTACTATTTAAAAAAAATCTACTAGGCCAGGAGCATATATATGAGCTCGGAAGCCAAAACAAAATCACTTGTTTGCTACCCATAAATCAAGTTGCTGAGAGCATCTCCTTGGTGATCCGGTGCAATTGGCGTCTTTTTAATGATTGGATAATAAATAAAAAGGCAAGTAGCCATTCAATTTGTTTTATAAAGAAAACACAAATAAAAGTTCAACAAAACACAAATGCAAAAAAATTGGTCCCCACCTATAACTCGCGAATCGACAAGCTCTTAAGGGGTAAAACATACGATGTGTTTTGTTGCTCATATTATGAGCCTTGCATTTCTCATACGATTAGTGGGGGTGAATGTGAGGCTAATATAAAATAAGTGCATAGTTAAAAACTAATTTACACTGAGAGGTAACACAAGCTTTTTAGATCTTGAAACAAATGTGAATCCTATGTGATAACTGGGTTTAGAAAGGATGTTGAGCACCCTAGTAACCAAAAGCTGGATGAACATATTAGATAATTAGAATCACCTAGGTGAAAGCATGAAAAATGGTAATTGTGATCACATCAGTATGTTTTCTTCGAGTCGAGCTATCACATGTTACTTTCCAAGAAGATATTGGACCATCACATGGTGTGATACTGTAATGATTGTAATCTGGGAAATTAATGTCAATAAATACATGTCCCAAACTTTCCGATACGTAGAATTATTGATGTGCATAGCTCTTCCACTAGCAATGATGATGATTATGGTTGGATCTAAAATCTTTTATAAAAATAACACACGACACCACAATCCGTGTCTCTAGTGAGTTTTATTTTCTTATATATAAAACCATAATAAGCTGTATGATGAGAATTAAATGTCTTTGTTACGATCTGTTGTTAATTATATTTTTCTAACTTGAGTTATACGTGAGGTTGGTCAGGGCTACAACAACTCCATACCATATGCACCTCCACTTATCGGGCAGATGAAATGATATTTATACATATAAGAAAAAGGTTGTTTTCTATCGACAAAATGAAGCAGTTGATAGCATCTCGTAGGTGATCCCGTGCCACAATTGGCGTCTTTTTAATGAGTGGATGGCAATGGAAAAGGAAAAGATTCATCGACTAACAGCCATTTAACATGTTTATAAAGAAAATGCAACCAGCAATCCACAAACCATAAATGCACATAGATTTGGACGCATAGATAAATCATCAACCACGGAGGAAAAATGGTTAAAACCATATGACCCCGTCTTTTTTTAGCAGATCCATCGGTGCATTAGCATACACAGCCGTGCTCAAGTCGACGTCGATGACGGTCCGCTCCTCTCTCTCTCTCTCTTTGTGCAGGAAGTAGCTAGGGAGGGACGTCACAGCTCACAAAACGCCATGTTTGCGGTCTGCACGTCTCAAACTGCCAAAACCTGCTTTCTACCCAGTCGGGCCGGGGATTGATTGATTGCAAGTTGTCGCCTCTCAACCGCTCCAGACGTAAAAAGCGTAGGCAGACAGGGACAATGGCACCCCATGCCAACTGGAACGCCTCGCTAGGTGCTAGAACAGTGACAGGATGATCGGGCAACTTTTCGGATCCTTCATCAGTAGTTAAGCCGCGACACTAACTGGCTCCTGTTCATGAAGCCATGCAGGCATAATAATAAGATAATTAGAATCTTATTGCCGCTAACATTTTTTCTTTTTTCTTTTTATTTACCGTGCAATTATCAGTTGGTCGCATCATCACACGTTGTTAAACAAACAAACAAACAGTTGATTTGTTCACGTACAATTATTGGAGCATGTATCGATCGATCATCCACCAGACCAGACCAGAATCAACATGTCGATGGCCGCCGATTCAAAGGTTGAAACCGTAAAAGCTATAGCTCGGAATTAATTAAGCCCCTGGTTGCCTGGTCAATGGACGTAGGTCGTAGGCAAGCAAAACGCTAACGACAGGAACGGCAGCAGCAGCAGCAACACGTACTGCGTCCAGGGTCAAGATCGCACCACCACCACCACGTGCAAGTGGACGACCGGGCAAGCGCCGCTGATCCCTTTTCGATCCATCCATCCATCTCATCTGCGGCTCCATGCATCAGCGAGCACGTTTTGGCCTCGGAAGCTCCTTGCGAATGCCGAGTCGTACCGTAGCAAACCAAGGCCGGCCGGGCTGCAAGAGATGCTGTCGGCGGCGGATCGACCTACGGACGGTGCCGGGGAAGACAGCTAGCGGGGGACATGCATGCACGCCGCGATCATCGGTGCGGTGGTGGGCCATGTCGGAATCCAAGAACATGCACGGAGAGTCGGAGACTGAATACACAAGGAAATTATCCCTAGCTCGCCTCTTGTGATGCAAGTCATGAAGAGTTGCCAACCTATCATCGGAAAGTACAATATTATTCCTTTTTATTTAGTTTATTAGTTAGCTATAAGTAATAAGTGGATGGAGTCAGAACAATATGTCATGAAAATCGTTAGGGCATGTATAATGGTCTTATCTTATCATTGTCAAGTAGGATAATTGCTGAATTGTAAGCCTTGTTTGCTCACCACAAATTTAAGAGATTTGATTAAGACAAGAAGGTCTTATCAACTATTATATTTTTTTATTGTCATATTTATATTACGTGGTAGATTTATGATAAAATTGTCTTAACAATCATTGTGCATGCACTTAGGGCATGTACTACAATGTTAGAGAAGGCCGATCTTCTCTTTGCCCTCCACGTCATATAGAGAAGGCACTAAATATCGATCGTACAATGTGTTAATTAATGTGAATTAATTAAATTTTATTATGAAATTGTGTTAATAAGGGACTTCTTTTAATTTTCAAGAGATCATCCCTTAGCCAAGGGAAGACACATCCCTCTCCTTCTTCTTTTTTTGTCATCCATCTGAGCAAAAATCCAACGTGGCATACCTAAGAAGCTGACATCACTCCACTTTCTTACACTATACTAATTACGATCTACTATTTCCTACTATCCGATATAATTGTCACCATAACATACGCTATCACATGCAACTTCTACTTCATCTCTTCTCACTTTTTTCGGATTGGAGGGAGTAACATTTGGTGTTTTGGCTCCTCTGCCACCACCACAACTTTAGCTGTTTCTAATCCGCACTTTTTACGGATTGGAGGGAGTAACATGTGGCATTTTTGCTCCTCTGTCATCACCACAACAATAGCCTTTTCCAATCCGCATGGGAGCTCCGTTAAATGAGTCGCCACCGCCACATCTCGTCGTCCCCGCTGCCACCACCACAACCGGATCTGTTTCCGTTCCCTTGCTCGGAAGGTGAAGCTCTTGGCGCCACTTCAACTAACTCCGGCCGAGTCGTCGCCGTCTCCACCGGCTCCGACTTGGACGGTCGGGTGACCGTCCGAGAATCGGCCACGACCGACGACACCCACGACGTGTTCAGCCTTTGCCCGAGGTACGAATCACCTTCCATGACGGATCATGGAGGATCAAATGGGTCGCCCCGTTGGGTGCAGTGGCCAGAAAAGTCCAGACAAGGATTAACGTATGTCCGTCTGGCGACCCAAACGGACAAAATAACTGACCCAATTATTGTCTGTTTGGGTCGTCGTGTTGGAGATGCCCTTACATAAAAGAAAATAATGGCCGAACGTGCATACCGGATTTCACAAATCCTGAATTTCCAATTGTATTTCGTTTTCAAAATAAAATTTCTCACATGATTACATTTTCCAAAGTTTTTTTTTTGGGCCTTTCCAAAGTTTGTTCCTTTCTTTGAACTTCTTAGATTCTTTTTGACAGGAAAAAAATAAATCTAATCAGAGCGTTGGGGTGTTCAATGCGAAAGCAGAGCAGGGTTTCAGGGGAAGCCTATCGCGCTCGAATCCAGGCCTGACAGTCGAATCGGACGGTCCACGTGAGGCGTAGGCCTTAGCGGTTCGCCGGATTGGGCTCATTGCGGCCGCCGGCGTGGTCCGGGACTGGACATTTCGCCCGTACGCCACAACACGACTCACCGGCCACCATCGGCACCGGCCATCTCTTCGCCGCCGTGGCGGAGAAGGGTCAAGCACCCCACTCGAGTCTACCGTGACTCTTGAGAACCTCCGCCTCCCGCCGCCGGCGAGGATGGTGAAGATAGTGACGTACAACGTGAACGGGCTGCGGCCCCGGGTGGCTCAGCACGGCTCGCTCCGCCGCCTCCTCGACGCCCTCGACGCCGATATCATCTGCTTCCAGGTCCGGCCAATTGCTGATCCCCTCCTCTGCACCAATCTTATACACTCCCAATCTGCAACTTAGGCTATGTATCATGTGTCTGAACCCTAGCTCTTAGCTGCCTGCATCTACCCGCCAAATGTTACTAGTTCACTCACTACAGGTTGTTCGTATTGTTTATGCTCCATCAAATGCGGATCACGATTTTTGCGTTGTATCACAAACAATTGCTGTTTGATTAGTGTTTATTGAAACACATGGTTTAGTTACTAGATGAAGATGTGTTAAGCCTGCGATATGGTTCAGCCGGTTCAGCTGACTGTATAACTGTCTGGTGTTCTTTAGGAGACGAAACTGTCGAGGCAGGACTTGTCTGGGGATGTCATAATGGCCGAGGGATACGAGGCCTTTATCTCGTGCAATCGTACTTCAAGAGGGCGCGGAGCATACTCTGGTGAGTTGCTTTGGACCCATGGTGATTCATCCGAATATTCTGATCACCTGGTTTCTGGTTTAGAGGATTCCTAGTATTTTTCTTCTATGTGACACTTTGTTGGGTAGTTACATCATCCTGAATGCTTCATCATGTATTGTAGGTGTTGCAACATTTTGTCGGGTAACATCAGCATTCTCCAGTCAGGAAGTTGCATTGCCAGTAGCAGCTGAAGAAGGCTTTGCTGGACTGCAGGCCTCTGCAAAAGAAAATGAAATTGTTGGGGATTTTGTTCTTGAGATGCCTGTGGAAGAGGAAGGTCTTGGCGAAATAAAAAGAGAGGAGCTACTCAGGCTGGACAACGAGGGGCGGTGTATCATCACTGATCATGGACATTTCGGTAAGCCACTCCTTACTCAGATCGGAGGACCATATGACTTCCATATAATATGCCTTGTTCTTTTGTTGCATATCTGATTTATTCTCTGTATGAGATGATATGTTTTCACCATTTGTGCAGTTCTTTTTAATTTATATGGCCCAGCCATTGGTGAAGATGATGAAGAACGAGTTCGTTTTAAGCTACTATTTTACAAGATATTGCAGGTACTTATGTGCATCTCAGTTAGTATACTCCTTGTTTTAAGCTACTATCTTGTTAGGTTAGTTAGTGACTCCTCTTAAACTGCCTTTATCTTCCTAAAATCTTCTAGAAACGATGGGAATATCTATTGGCCCTGGGGAAGAGAGTTTTCGTCGTTGGAGATCTGAATATTGCTCCTGGTTCTATAGATAGGTGTGACGCCCCTTCTGGTTTCGAGAAGCAAAAGTAAGCTCATTTCCTTTTCCTTCTTATAGTGCAGTTTGTAGCGAAAGGTTGGCTGAGCTGCATAATTTATAACAAATAAAAATTAAGCAAATAAGCTCACCATTTTTTGTAAAGGTGTCAAATTGTTTCATAAGAAAATGCTGTACAAGCTTTGGTTATATTTTTCTCTGCATAAGTTAAGTGTAAATTTTGCTAAAATACCTACTGTTGGGTGCTATTTTAATTCAAGAGTTGTTTCTAAGACAGGGTGATTAAATTGGTTAAAAGCATGACAAACGACCGTGTCTCACAAAAAATTATGAGATATATATCTTTTGACCCGGAAATCTGCAGGGGAGGCCCTTATGATATCTCTTTATATATGAAAATAGATAATCACGGGATATTTCAACTGGAATCCCATCCACAGGCTGCATGATACATACTGACATATATCTTCTTTACATTCGCCTATAATGACTGTATTCACTTTGCTGTATGAAGGCTTCAGGCTTCAAGCCCATTAGAATTTGTTAATAGCAACATCTACAGTTAGGCTCCGAACTAATTTCCATAAGAAAGGTTTCATACTGATGGTTTGTAGTATGCTTTCAACTTGTCATTAATGCATTACTATGCTCCCTTAAAGTACCAGAGTTATATATCACTAGTTTCTCCTAAAACAACTTGACATACCTTGTTGTGTGAAGGCTTCAAGCTCAGTAGAAAACTAGAAATTGTTATTTGTTACTAGTAAAAATGGTTTATAGTAAGGCTTCAAACTAATGGTTTGCACTAGGCTTCAACTTGTTATGAATGCATTTTTCTGTCCTCTTTAAATTACTTTCATCATGAAAACACTTAGGAATAGCAGTAGTTGGTTAATTTTCCTTTTCCTAATTCAAGGTTCCGGGAATGGTTGAGGTCCATGCTGAGAGAAAATGGAGGTCCCTTTTTTGATGCTTTCAGATCAAAACACCCTGAAAGGTACTGCAAGTCCTCTTTTTTTCTTGCCTATGTATGTGCTACTCCAACCTATTCTACTAGGTTTCACAACCTGCTATACTAGTGGTCCATGCCCACGGTGTAAGTGCATATTTCACTATTGGGTAAATAATCTCCCCAGAAATGTAAGTACTACTATGACCCCACGAGAATTACTTAATAACCCTGTTTTGTAAGCTTGCTGCATTTCTGGTGTGCAGGACAGGAGCTTATACATGTTTTAATCAAAAAGTTGGAGCTGAAGAATACAATTATGGTTCTAGAATAGATCACATTCTCATTTCTGGTGCCTGTTTCCATCATTGCAATTCTGTGGAAGACCATAGCATTTTCCACTGCCATGTGGAGGATTGTGAGATAATGAATCATTTCAGAAGAAGAGGGGATTCGGAAAATATCTCAAAGTAAAGAAGGGTGAAAACTTTTCTTTCCGAGAGCAAAGTGGATAACATACAAGATTTGCTTACTATTACATTGTCAACAGGTGGAAAGGAGGGAGAAGTAGTAAGCTAGAAGGATCCGATCATGTTCCAGTTTATGTTATCTTGAATGGAACACCTGAACTTCCAGTCCATAACACCCCATCATCAGCTGCAAGATATCTCCCAGAAATCCGTGGACGCCAACAGAGTATAGGTGAGCAATATTTTAATCCCTCCAGTATACAAGCTGACACCAGGGTATTGTATTGTCATTCTTCTAATGTAGCCAAACTTCTTGAACTACTATATGACTTAGCTTCCCATCAGATGCATGACTATTACTCCTCTAGTTTGTTACCTTTGAACACTCTCTTTAGTTGGTTTACTGTACAAACCAGATCTAAATTTCGTCTCTCATTTTAATAAGCAACTGTCTGTATTTTATATTCATATGGAAGAATTCTCTGCTTGGTTGGATAGTCTTACTAAACTTGGTACATTACTAGCTTCATTATTCACTTTAGAACAAGTGTACATGCATGTTAGCAACTTCAACTGAAAAGATATAGACGAGATGTGTTTATGCAAATTAACTTCCACACTATTCACCATTGGGTTTTGAGTTCTTAGAGTTTCTAGTTTCTACACCATACCTAGTTCAGACAACGCGGCCCTTCGTTATGCCAAGTTGCCTACTAGCATATTTTGCAGCACTGCAATATATTTTAGTAGGCTGTGATACGCCACCTTACATGATAGACGGTTTTGAATGTTTGTTTCATCTTTGCTTATCACTTGGTAACACAATAACTTCTAGCCTTATGTCACAGTTTGTTCAATAAAAAAATTCCCTTTGTTATGACTTGCATGAAGGAATCATGTTGTAGTATTCCCTCAAAAAGAATACATGTTGTAGTACATTCATCATACTGACCAGTGACCACTTGTGTTACTCTAACATGCAGTATCATTCCTCAGTAAAGGGAAAATTTGCGAAGTTGAAGATGGCCCAGGTTTAAATATGTCTCAGGATAGAGCTAATGAAATCTGGTGTAGTGATGACCTGGAGAGCAAAAGTATATCCAAGGAAGAATTGCCAACTGGCATAACCGAGGTTTCTAAAGGTGCTAACCTTCCTAGTCCGATGTGCAAGCGTAGGAATCTTGATCACTGGATAAATGAAGGTGCAAGCGGCAACTCGCAAAATAGTAATGCAACATTCCTGGGACCACATGGTATGAAAGCTTCTTTTTCTGGCGTCAAGTCTACGTCTAACAAGAAGAACAAACTTAACTTATCCTCACAGCCAACAATCAAGTCATTTTTTCGAAGACCAGAGACAATGACAGCGGATGCCAAGATCAATAGCTTAGTTAGTTCAGTAGATACAGTACCTGGTATGGATGAACTATGTTATCCAAAAGATGATAGTCTGCCAGTGAATCTCCAGTGTACAGCTGCAGCTGAAGTAGATCAGGACAGCTCTATATCATGTTCACTTTCAACTGATAACTGTAATGTTGCAACATTGGAGTGGCAAAGAATACAACAGAGAATGAAGATGACCCTACCACTTTGCAAAGGACATCGTGAACCTTGCATTCCAAGGTCTGTTAAGAAAGGCTCCAATGTCGGCCGCCTATTCTATGTCTGTGCCCGTGCTCAGGTACTTTAACTTCAGAGTTTGCTACTCAGCCCATATCAGAGGAACATTCATGATATGCTGTGCAGATTTCAGAGCATTTTGTGTTGTAAATTTGTAATGTGACCGCCATGTTTCTATATCTGCAGGGACCTGCATCAAATCCAGAAGCTAACTGCAATCACTTCCAGTGGGCCTCCGTAAAATCTAAAGGGAAGCGGCAATGACTCTTTTTGTTTGTCATCTGTTACCGTAGCCGTGCAGGTCAAAGGGACTTCTTTCAGCCCTTGCTGTAAGTAATATCAGCAGTTTGTTACTGTTGACGCTTTTGTTAGACAATTTAGTTTATTTTTGTGCTAACCTGTGTTTTTTTCCCAGTAGCCCTGGACACTTGTCAGCTGGGCTTCCCGGCCGTGAGTCTGATGTATCATCTGCCCTCATGTTGGAAGCAAGATGGTGCGAATTCGTTTACTAACACAGGTACATAGTTTATCCTTGTAGAGTTCTAGTTAGATAGCCACTGTACCCCTGTATCCTCTGCCTTTGTTGTAACTTGCAAGTGAAACAGACAAAATAGGAGTCTCTGTTGGGTGACTAATAAAATGCCACATGGAGCCCTTTTGTGGTTCTGTTTGTTGAATCGTGGCTATCTTATCCTTGAAAACTAATTACATAAAAGCCTGGAAAAATCAACTGAACTCAAGTTAATGTTGGAGGTATGCACCTAAATCATGTCAGTATTATATAGTTTTGCTGTTGTGTATCTCTATCAAGAAATAAGTGCCACTTGTGATCGGGGTCTACTGATACAGTCTATTTCAGACGTATATACATCAAAGGATGCACATCTATTTAATCTCCACCAGGTGGCATGCCAAGGCAGGCTCTATTTAGTTTCTTAATTCTTTTTGTAAAGTAATAACATCGGGGGGTTTATTAAAGAAGACGTAACATGCAATCTGTTCATATGTATTATATGCTTGACACACCTGTGCTGAGCACTAGCCACCACGTGGAATGATTTCATGGTCGATAGTTATACATTTCAAGTAGGTGGGTATGCAATGTGTTGGACCAGGAAATTTTATAAAGGACAGACCCAGTGCACTGAGGCTCCCACACAAGGTGGGGTCTGGGGAGGGATTATAGGAACCTAGTCTTACCCCTGCAAAGTGCAGTGCATGGAGGCTGGTTCGAACCCATGACCTCTTGGCACAAGTGGAGAGGACCTCACCACTGCACCAAGGCCTGCCCTCGACCAGGAAATTGTATATGTCCGAAAAAATATTTGATGGGCCTTACCATTTTAAATGCACCATAGCATCCTTTTCGTCTCCTGAAGCGCAATTTTGGACATCCGGGGGCTGATACTTCGGCTAATATTTGGTCTTTGCACCTATGCATTCTTCTGAATTCTTTCTTGGGAATATAACTTTGTTTCCACAGATATTTTTGGGGGATATAACCTGAAGTTGTGAACTTCTTTTGGACAAACTGTTTGCTCCCCCTCGATATGGCATTGTGCTATAGTTCTATTCCATCCTGGCAATGCTGCACCTGCACATTCCATCCTGGCAATGCTGCACCTGCACGACAAGTGTGGTCAGCTAAATTACTCGAAACAACATAGCACCGAGTAACTGACTACGGTTGCTAGATGATTACAAGGAAGGTCCGGTTGGCTTGATTTTTTTTTCCGTCTTTTGGTTTGGGTTTAAAATACCTGTCCATTGCATGATGACATGATGAGGCTCCTGTGGCTACCGATTGAAACATCAATTATGAAATTGAAGGAAAAAAAATCTCATGTTCCATGCTGGATAGAGATAGCATGTATTCTTTTTTTTCCTTTGGGAGAATTTTGATTGCGAAAACTATTCATCTACTACAAGGCAGCTGACAGAGGCAACCTGACCTGACCACGTATGATCCCCTTCCCCAGCTCCCAGTATGTGAGAAAAAAGAGTGGCCCCACGTGTAATGGATTATTAATATTTCTACATTTCCAATATATGAGCATGTATGATGCCTGGTAGCAGGTCCTTCTCCTGCTAATAATTGGCCTTTTTTTCTTTTATGAATTCCGTTGGAGAATGGAGCTCTGTTTCGAGTTGAATTTTCCGGGGATATGATCTGAACTTTCTTAGAGAGGAACTGTTTGCTCCCTCGACCCGGCCATGCCGCGTCTGTTTCTCCCTTCCGGCATGGACAGCTAAATTACTGGAAAGAACATAGCACCGACTAACCAACTACCGCTGCCAGATGATTACAGGGCAGCTCCGACTGAAGCTGGTGATTCCTTTTCTGCTCTTTTCTGTTCTGTTCTTGGGCTTAAAGGTACCTGTCCATTGCATCTCATGATGATGTGCTGTAATATAGGGGATACTGACTGATCCATTGCATGTGAGCCATTCGAGAGGTACTGATTGATCCATTGGAGAACTGAGAAAAATAAGCAAATCTGGTGGTTTATGTTTGATAGGGATCGCATGTGTCTAACTAACGCTCTGCCCTGTTCCTATCCGTTTTTCTTCTGGGAGATTTTTCGGATGCTAAAACCATCATGTAGAGGCAGCTCAACCTGGCCACATACCCCCGTCTGTATATCCCCAACTTCCCAGCATTGTGTTAGAAAAAAGAAAAAAGAGTGCTTATTACCTGCCTGAGACTCCTGTGCTGACCTGTGGCAACCACGTGTAATAATGGATTAGTATTTCAACATTTCCAATATACATGCATGTATAATAGTATCTGGTAGCACGTCCTTGTCCTTCTAATAGATAATTGGCCTTTACGTCTACGATTTTGTGAATTCTGCTTGGAGAATGGAGCTCTGTTTTGAGATAACCTTTTTGGGGATATGAACTGAACTTTCTTGGAAAGAAACTGTAATTTTTTTTTAATAGAGAGAAGCTATTTGACCCTATAGTTCCTTCCTTCCTGGCAATGTAGACATCGCCACTTAAATTACTCCAAATAACATATAGCATCGAGTACCCAACTACCATTGCAGGATAATTACGAGGAAGCTTGGTTGCCATGAGGATTCTTTTTCTGCTGTGCTGTGTTAAACGTGGCCATTGCACAACTTGGTTACTTTTGGACCTCCATTCTGGTCCAATTCGGCACCTATTGATTTGCCCATCTTCCTGGTTCAGTTGCTCATTTGTAACAGCCTGACTAAAGCCTGCACAACGTGCTCCATTAGTATATATATCCCCAATCTATTTTCATGTCATTTGCCTGGAAAGTTGCACTTAACCACGTACAAAGTTTCTCCTTTCCTCTAAAAAAAAAAAAAAACTATGTACAAAAGCATCGTCCTGTGTACGGAGCCGGATCCTCTAACTTGCCAAGCCTAACTTTCCCAGACTTTGGGTCACTGATGTGTGGGGCCCACCATATGTGGGACCCACATGTCATTGACTCAAAGTTAGGTAAAGTTAGGCTAAGCTAAGTCAAAGGATCCCATTCCCATGTGTACAAGATGCAAATTGTACCTGCAAAAAAGAGGATCGTTAAAAGATGCAGACTGAGATACCCACTCCAGTCTGTCTGCCAATAGACCACATGGCATTTGTACCATCCCTGCTGCACCTGCAATCCATGGCTTAAATTCGAATCCAGAAACAATTACAACCATTCCTGCTCATCGCCACATTTATTCGACGAACCGGCGACCACACACCGACACACGGCTATGCTCTATGGTGCACCCTGTCATTGTCCCTCTGGCCCTGGCTGATTCTAATCCTATCACCATTTCGCTCGAAATAATTTTCAAGGAAAAAGGCCTCCTATCATCTTCTTCTATCTAATCAAAAGAAGAAGAAGGAAAAAAAATCTTGGTTCTTCCGACCACACCTGACCTACCTAACGCCTCAGTCGGACCAACCAACGCAGCACACAGATAAAAAACGCACAAGAACACGCCTTCAATTCCTCGGTTCCTCCTCCCCCGAGCTCCAGCAAAATCAACCATATATTATGATCTCTATGTGTCCACGGTTCATCCACAGCTAGCTAGCTGACACAGTGATATTTTCGCGCCATCAATCAAGCTCGAGCTCGATCACGACGACGACGACCTCGTCGTCTCATCCAGGTCAGACAGAGCCGCTATATATAGGGGGGTGTGAGCTGCCGGCCATGTCTTCCCCCAATAGCAACGAGAAAAAGAAGAACCCGCTTGACGCCATGGGCGCCTTCTTCTCGGCGCAGGTGGACCGCCGAAAGCTGGTCACCACCCAGAAGACTGCGCTGGCCACGCGCTGCTCGTCCGGCGGCGACTGCGCCTTCCCGGGCTCCGACCACCGCCCCGCCGACCGCAAGACCTGGATGTCCGAGCTGCGGCCGGAGCGCCTGCGCGTGCACCAGGTGGTGTGGCCGGGCTCCCACGACTCCGCCACCAACAAGATCGGCATCCCCTTCATCACCCGCCCCTTCGCGCAGTGCCAGTCGCTCTCCGTCTACGACCAGCTCGCCACGGGGTGCCGCCTCATCGACGTCCGCGTCCAGGAGGAGCGCCGCGTCTGCCACGGCGTGCTGGCCTCCTACTCCGTCGACGTCGTCCTCGCCGACGTCAAGCGGTTCCTCGCCGAGACCGTGTCGGAGCTCGTGGTCCTGGAGGTGCGCACCGAGTTCGGCCACGACGACCCGCCGGAGTTCGCCAAGTACCTCGTGGAGCAGCTCGGGGAGGAGAACCTCATCCGCCAGGACGACGGCGTGTTCTGGAAGACCGTCGCGGAGGTGCTCCCGCGGCGGGTCATCTGCGTGTGGAAGCCGCGCAAGTCGCCGGCGCCGGGCCACGGCGAGCCGCTGTGGAGCGCGGGATACCTGAGGGACAACTGGATCGACACGGACCTGCCGGAGACCAAGTTCGAGAGCAACCTCAAGTTCCTCGGCCAGCAGCCTTCCGTGGCCGACCGGCGGTACTTCTACCGGGTGGAGAACACGGTGACGCCGCAGGCAGACAACCCGGTGCTGTGCGTGAAGCCCGTCACGCGCCGCATCCACGGATACGCCAGGCTCTTCCTCGCCGAGGTCTTCGCCAAGGGCCTCGGCGACAGGCTGCAGGTCTTCTCCACCGACTTCATCGACGGCGACTTCGTCGACGCCTGCGCCGGCGTCACCAAGGCCCGCGTCGACGGCGCCGCGTGACGGCGTGCATGCACGGATTCGTGTAGTAATTAGAGGGGTGGCCGCGCGCGATTAGTGGGTTAATCTCTGTCTTGTTGTCGGGTTAATCTCTGTCCGTGGGTGGGTGGTGTGCAGCGCAGAGCAGAAGCAGTGTGTGCGTGCGTGCGTGCGTGTGGCCGTGTGGGCATTCTTTACCATGGATGAATCGTGTTGATGTCGTATCTGGGGTTTACTGTACATACTGTGACAGAATTACACATTTGCATGTACAGTACAAAGGAATAAGCAAAGGGTGTTGGTGATCCAGCGTGTTGGCAGTGGGGGCAACCGCCACCACTCCATTGTGTAGTCTCTTTTTTTCGAAATGGGGAAACATAGCTCCGGTCTCTGTATCGATTGATGCATACAACATCTTTAGTAACTTAATATTCGTGACGAGATATTGAAAGATATTCAAAACGGACGGATCCAAGCGTGTTGATAGTGGGGGCAACCCCCGCCACTCCATTGTGTAGTCTACTTGTAATATTGCCCCCACTCCATTGTGTAGTCTCCTTTTTTTCGAAATGGGGAAACATAGCCCCGATCTCTGCATCGATTAATGCATACAACCTCTTTATTAACTTATTGCAAGATATTTATGACAAGATATTCAAGACGGGCGGATCTAGCGTGTTGGCAGTTGGGGCAAGTGCCGCCACTCTATTGTGTAGTCTTTTTTTTTCGAAATGGGAAAACATGTTGAAAATATGAGCAATTCAGCATATGATTTAATCCAACAAAATAGGAAACTATTCATAACTAGAACAACAATTAATAAAGTAAATATGTGATCTATTAAAACCGTAGATACAGATCCAATCTACAGCCAATAGTACGAATAAGAACTGTAGTAAGATCTCAAAGAGGAAGAACAGAAACACGTACACTACAGCGGGAGGTTGTCGATGTCGGGGAAGAAATCGTCGTTGGGGAAGAAGTCCCAGCCAGTAGTCGCGCGAGTGCGCTCCCCAAAAACCTGATCGCCTCTCTCCCGTACAGGATCACGAGAGGCGGGGTTCCGGAGGCCTACTGTCCCGCCTAGCGGTGTACGCCGGAAGACGGGATGGAGAAGACTTGGAAAACGGTGGCGCAAGGTTCTGGAACTGGAACGACGAGAAACCATATGTTTTTTCACAGTCGGCTAGGGTTCGCTCAGCCTGTAGCCCCATGTTCGAGTCGGTAACAGCCCCACGATCCAAAGAATCGGAAACGGCTGGCTCATTCCCTCAACCCGCGTCGCGTCGTGACGTGTCGTGTCGTGACGAGGCGAGGCGAGGCGGGCGGCGGAGGAGGAGCGCGCGTGTGGCATTCTCTTATTCTCTCTCTTTTCTATGCTTATACAAGTGCTAGTAGAGCTCACCTTATAAGCTAGTGCAACTCTCATCCAACTAGCAGTATGGGACTAAACTTTAGTCACACCACTTGCATGCATGAATGGGCCATGAGAATTTCAGAATTTATTAGGCTATTGGGCCAATGGCCCACTAGTAAATACTAGTAAATTCCAACAAAACATAGCCCTGCATCCATTGGTGCATATAGCATCTTTATTAGTAACTTATTGCAAGATATTCATGACAAGATATTGCAAGATATTCAAGACAGGCGGATCCAACATGTTGACAGTGGGGGCAACCCCGCCACTCCATTGTGTAGTCTCCTTGCAATATTGCCCCCGCTCCATTGTGTAGTCTCTTTGCAATAGAAGGACTAATTACTTGTTTGTCTTCACTTAGCAAAGAAATTTCCAACATGTAGCACATCTTGCCTCCTCTTAAATTATATCGGGATCCACCGACTCAAGGGAAAACAATGGTCATACATACTCCCTCTGTCCGGAATTACCCCGTTTTGGGTTTATTTTATAGATTTTGACTAAACATATAGGAAAAAAATATCAACATCTATAATTCAAAACAAAAATAAAAATAAATATTTTCGTATTATTTGCGTTTCGTATTATAGATGTTAATATTTTATCCTCTATGTTTAATCAAAATTTATAAAGTTTAATTTTAACCAAATTCAGAATGTAGGGTAATTCTGGGCACAGAGAGTATCTATGGCTGATAACGGTCACGCGTCAACTCGTTGGTAACAGGAAGGCAAGCCTTGATTACGTATTAAACATGACGATTTCAGTTTGTTCGCAAAGAAAGAAAGATGGTTCTTAGCTCGCCAATGTTCTTCGATGGTCCAATCAATGGTTGTAATTCTGTTACGATCACTCACGAGCAAGCTTTACGATCGAGCATTTCACGATTCTTTTCTACTCTAAGATCAGATCACATGAGGTAACTTTTGACGCTTACTCATTGTTCTTTGATTTTTGTTAAGTCAGCACTCAATCACTCCATTCACTGTGTAGTCTCCCTGCAATATTGCCCCCACTCCATTCACTCCATTGTGTAGTCTCTTTGCAATAGAAGGACTAATTACTTGTTTGTCTTCACTTAGCAAAGAAATTTCCACCATGTAGCACATCCTTGCCCCTCCTAAATTATTTCCTTGATCGGCCGACTCAAGGGAAAACGATGGTCATACATACTCTCTCTGTCCGGAATTACCCCGTATTTTGGGTTTATTTTATAGATTTTGACTAAACATATAGGAAAAAAATATCAACATCTACAATACGAAACAAAAATAAAATAAATATTATCATATTATTTGCGTTTCGTATTATGATGTTAATATTTTTTTCTATATGTTTAATTAAAATTTAATTTTAACCAAATCCAGAACATAGGGTAATTCTGGACGGAGAGAGTATCAATGGCCAATAACGGTCACGTGTCAACTCGTTGGTAACAGGAAGGCAAGCCTTGATTACGTATTAAACATGACGATTTCAGTTTGTTCGCAAAAATAAAGAAAGATGGTTTTAAGCTCGCCAATGTTCTTTGATGGTCCAATCAATGGTTGTAATGCTGTTACGATCACTGACGAGCAAGCGTTACGATCGAGCATTTACTCCTTGTTCTTAGATTTTTGTTAAGTCAGCACTCAATCATCCGTGTATTGGGTGAGATTAGATGCTTGATAAACTATTTCAACACGAATGATCCGACCAAACATGTGGCGAAATTACGACAACAACTATGCAGGACACGAGGCACATGGTGCCCACTTGAATACGGTGTGTCCCAATCAATCACCAAATCGGGGCCTTTTCTCTTACTAATAAATCTTATCCATTGAGAGCGCAACACGCAAGGTACTGGCGTATCTGATATGCATTGTTTTTTAGAAATTTAAGAAAAGGTCAAAAAATTCTGAATTTGTTTTGCGCTAAAAATAATTAAATATTATACTCGTATAAAAAGTTTGGTTAGTAAATGATCCTAACTGATTTCAGGATGAAAAGACAAATCTATGAAGATTATAGTCTGTATATGGTGTTTTTTCGGGAAAATCTTTGACCCACGTGTAATGAAAGTCATTTTTTGACGATTTTTTTGTACCGCTATAATACTTAATCATGTTGACCGAATGACAATTTCAAATTTTTTACTTTTTTTAATTATCTAGTTTACATATCAGATGCGATGTTATCCATGTGCACAACATATTTTCGATGTTTACTGATACTACTTTTTTAACTAATAAGTATAATTTCTGCAATAAACATGTAAGATACGCTTTGCAGTTCAAAATTTCAGCTCAAGATTCTATGAAGTAAATGTGCAACCGTTAGATTTAGAATAACCCTCGAATATTACGTACAAAAAATTATACTCCCTTCGATCTATAAAAAATGTCACCCAATAATATAAATTTATATTAATTTAGTACAAAATGGACGATATTTTTTATAAATTGGAGAGGAGTACTTGTTCAGAGCAGCTACGGTAAGCTTCAGTATCGGCAAGCCAGATAAATCGAGCGGAGCACACCTCACCGTCGTCGGTGTAGCTCTTGTCTTGACCACGGCGGCACCTGTGGCTAGCCAGGATGTGAATCTGTGACACGTGCTACTGCTGTTTTCCGCGTTGGTATTTCCAGCCTCCGTCCAGCACCATGCTCGCCCCCGCAGCCGCCGCCGGCCGTAACCGCCTGCTCCCGCCTCCCGCGGCCGGCGGCGCTACCGCGACCGCCTCGCCGCCCCGCCCTGCCCGAGCCGCCGCCTCCGTCGGTCCACCACCGCCCCCGACCATCCCTCTAAGCCCCCCTCGCACCTCCTTCTCCGGTGAGCACCCCACCCCTAACCCTAACCCGCACCCCACCCCCACCCCTAAGAACCAGAGCTCGGCTCCGCCTCGCTCCATCCTCACCCTCCTCCTCCTCCACCGCGGCTCCCTCCGGTCGCCGGCGGATTCGTCGTCGTCGCGCTCGTCGACGCTAAGATCATCGGCCATCTGCGCCTCCCATCTTCGTCCTCGACGGCGTACTGGTGGGCCGGCCCACGAGGCGCGTTTCTGCGTGCGGTGCCAATCGTATATGCCGCAGAATGCGGCATATAGGATTTCCCGGAGTTGACCAGTTTCCTTGAGCATTACAGTCGTCAAAGGGCAGCGGTGCACGGCCAGGAAGCAGAACTATAAGCCCACGTGCAACTGAAGGCTTCCATTTTCGTTTTTGCGGGCTCGCACAGAGCGTGCTGCGCTGCTAATGGGCTTACGCATGTTTAGTCTCCAAGTATGGGCCTCCCACCAATTCTCCTCCTTCCCTCAAACAAAAAAACCCAATTGTCTTAGCGCTGCGGTGCGCGTTTTTCTTTTGTTTGAAACATTTTTTTGCCATGTTATTTTTTATAACATGCCGTGTTAACTATATTTGTTCATATCTTGCCATAAAACTGATAGAAATAAATGAGTAGAAACTACTATGAGTGTCCTATTAACAACAGACCCATGAGCCACACAGTTGTGGATCGATCAGTTGAATGCTTAGCCTATGGAGTATTGGCATATTTCATAGTCTTCGAAGATTTACAAGAGTTATCATCCAAGTCTTTGGGAGTACATAAAAGCTGCTTGCAATTTGAGACGCGGGAGAGGTAATTTCTTCCGGGATGACTGGGAACGCCAAAAAATTGCCCTGCATGCAACACAACAAATTATGTATATTAATCATGTGAGAGATCCCACAATCACAGTAGAAACTGTTGCTTCACAACAGTCGGATTTGGTATGCGTTCCTATGAGCGATGAGGTATTCATACCACCATCCCCATAAGTCGAAGGGACGACTCCAGCGCTGAAGTACATCATTGATGGTCACCGTTATGCAATGGGACGTTATCTTGGAGGTGTAAATTAGCCCACATGGACCACATTTTTTAAGACTATACAGACTCCACAAGGCAGGAAAAACACAATTTTGCCCAACTTCAAGAAACATTTAAGAAGGAAATGGAACGAGCCTTTGGAATTCGACATACTTGTTTTGCCATTGCTCCTGCACCGGACTATTAATTTTTTGGATAAAGAAAAAAAAGTCAACGTGTGTCACCGTTCACAACATGATAACGAGTAGTGAAGAATGCTACAATTACGACCTGTGGGAGAAAGAGTGACAATTTCTCATGATCTTAATTATAAGAACACACACCAACTAATACGTAATAGTATTACCAATTACTCCTTGCTTGTGCGGTTTTTCGGCCATGTTTTTCTTATAAACAAGACATTGTACAGTCTGTATAGTTTTTAGACCCAGTTTTCCTTATAAACTGGGTCATCTCTTCTCTCTATGTCATCACTTTTAGCTATAAAACAAAACGCTCACTCGCCAAAATATCTCCATGAACTGTCTATGTTGATTGAGAATTAGACAATTCCAATTTTTAATTTTGTGCACATATTGGATTTTTTTTCGAAAATAAGTAAAACCACATATGCCCATGCATCGGTTGATGTACACAGCCATACACATATGGTCATTATTAGATATGTTTGGTACTACACTTCATAAGTTATAAGAAATAGACAAATTATAGGTCGGTGTAATATTTAGAGAGAAAGATTCGAGGAGTCCATTGAAAACCGTAGAGAATTAGGGAATCCATAATTTGTAGTGACTCTAGTCTATTTTTGGCCTTGCCGAACATAGGAGGAGTTACCATGCACTGACAAAACCACCAAGTCTGGCCAGAACGAGTCTCTCCCTTATCCTCTCCCCAGCTACAGTACTCTGAGGCGAAGGGGAGGCGATCCCGGTTTGCCCCCGCGTCCGTCGGCGTGGCCGTGGGTTCCCTCCCCCTCCGTCGGCCGCTCCGGCGGCGGGAGGGTGGGGGAACCCCGGATCTATGCTTGGCGTGTACATAGGGTGTATAGTTGGGTCTCCGGCCGGCGGCGCGGTGGTAGGAGGGATGCTGTCGGGGTGGAGTTTGGTGCTACTGCTCTTCCTCCTCCTCTGCGTCGACGGCCTCCGTGCTCTCGGCGGTGAGCAGCTAGCTTTTGGTGCTCGCGGATCTGCGGGTCCTGCGGGCGGTTCTGTCTCTGGGTGTGGTCACCGCGCCGGAGGTGGTGACCATGCCGTGGAGCTTTTGTCTCCCGGCTTCTTCTCCGCGACGGCGAGGAGTGCTCCGTCCTCGTCGTGGAGTCTGGGAGGCTAGCGTGGCAGGTGGAGCTGGCCCCGTTCCCCTCTTTCTTTGCAGGATGGCGATGGAGGTGACGGCGGCCCGGTTTCAAGCCTGACGCAGGGGTGGTGCTGCGATGGTGGCCGGTCCGGCTTCGCTGGATCCAGGATCGAGAGCTCCGTGGCCGATGGGCGTTTCATCGTTTTAGGTTCCAGCGGCTTCGTCGGGCGACTCTTGTTTTCGAAGGCGTGGTGGTGCTCTCTCCTTTGGGTGCTGTGGAGGTTTCCCTTCTTCTTCTCCGGTGTCGCTGGCGGTGGAGGATCGAAGCTAGTGTGGTGGTTCAGCATCTTCTTCGTTGTTGTTGCGTCTGTGCTGTGTATCCAAGGGTGTACACCTGCGTATGTAATCCGTATTGTACTCTTATCTCTATGAATATACGTTAGGTTTTCTCAAAAAAAAAAAAAAAAACTCCGATGCAGTGCGGCGGGTGTGCACGTACCGTCTAGGCTCGACCAAAACGGTAGAGACGGACGGACTGGCCGGGTCTCTCTTCGCCTAGCTAGGAAGGAAGCTTCCTCCTCTTCCCACCGCGTACAGGTACAGCTCGTACTTTCCTACTCGATCCCGTCATAAAAGCACGCGTCTCCTCAACAGTCCACACAACCTCGTACTCAAGCCAGGCCGATCATCGGACAGCGGCACCACAGACAGATTGTACACCATGCAACCGTGCGGCGGGTGCTGGGCCGCGCGCCGCCTCCTGGCCGAGCCCTCGCCGGCGGACCAGGCGCACCTAGAGAAGGCGCTGGCCACCACCACCACCGTGCTCTTCGTCGTCAGCCTCTCCTACCTCGCGCTCAGCCTGCTCTACGGCTGCCTCCGCGCTCCACGCGTCGGTAGCAGCAGCGGCCACGCCCACGCACCCGGCGACGACCACGACCTGGCGCCCGGATCGACGGAGGACACCAAGCGCGCGCTCGACGGGATCCCCGTGCGGGTCGTCCTGGCGCCCGGATCGACGGAGGTCCTGCATCACCCGCCCGACGCTAGCGGCGCTCGGAAGGTGGATGCCGACGACTGCGCGGTGTGCTTGGCGGAGTACGCGGCCGGGGACGAGGTGCGCGTGCTCCCGGCGTGCCGCCACGGGTTCCACCGGGAGTGCGTCGACCGCTGGCTGCTCACGCGCGCGCCCACCTGCCCCGTCTGCCGCGCCCCCGTCGCCGGCAAGGAGGACTGCGCGAACGGGCACGGCCACGCCGTCGGCGTTGGTGTGTCGTCTGAGTCTGACGACGGTTTACGTGCGATCCCGGCGGTGTCACTCGTGGAGTAGATTTCCATCTAGTATCGTACTACTCCGTCATCAGTTTTGATGTCACAATTTTTTTAATGTTATCACCCGCATTAAATATGGCATATATGATCGATGGTAGACCAGATACTAGATGGAAATTCGAAATTTCATTCCAGTTTTACTAGCGCAATTTTGGCATGGAAATATCTTGCTCAATCAGTTTTGTCGCCGAACGTTGGTGCAACCTCAGAATTAGTTACTCCCTCCGTCGTTTGTGTCCGTTCAAAAAAGAGAACAGCTGTGCTCTTGAACTGTGAGAGCCAAGGGTATCGAAATGGAATTCGCAAAAAAAGGGGGAATTGAACGGAACCAAATCGAATCGTGTATCTTTGTGTGTATTAAGAAGGATACCAAACATTGTTTTCGTATATATGCTCAACAAGATACATTGTATTTGATTAGCATAGAAGAGCGATTGATGTTTTTTCCCCACGCCACCGACTTCCACCGTCATGGCGATAACGGAACAAAAGATAGGAAAGTTTACTTAGGCCTTGTTTACTTCTGTCGTATTTCCACGTCTAGAAAGTTTGGGGATGGGAGGGGATTTGGTGTTCACCAATTCCCCTAACATCCTCTTAAATACTCTTTCCCAAAAATACACTAGTATGAGGTACAATTTTTATTCTAGCAAAAAATGAGGGGAATTGTGGGGATTTTTCTGTCCAAACCCAAAGAAGTAAACGGCCTACTCGGCATTTTCCGAGATTCGGAATAATTCTCACTGATCCCCTAATATACACTCGAAGTAAACAAGGCCTTAAGCAAAAACATGGTTTTGTCATCTACTGTGAAAATCCATATCGGGTCATGGGTGCAATGACCCACTGCTCAAAAAAAAATTCAAAGTGTCAAAAAATTAAAATTAAAATTTTTGGGCATACTTCAAAACATTTTATGTTAGAATAAAAAGTTTCGCGAAGAAAACACATTTTTTGTGACCTTGTACGACACATTTTTTTGTCTTTTTTGCACAGGTCACAAAAAATGTCTTTTCTTCGCGATTTTTTGTGTGCTAACACAAAATGTCCTGATGTAAGATTTTGTTTTTGGAATTTTTGACTAATAGAAAAAAAAACAAAAATATTTTACACAACGGGAGCAAACATACTGGTAATATTTACATCAAAGTCTCTACAAGAATGCAAACATAATATTAACGCCGTGTCCCATCTACTGGTAATAATTACATCAAAGTCTCTACAAGAATGCAAACATACTATTATGTAATGTGTGTTGTACTTACACTACAAAATAACAATAGTAACGATACATTTGTCTATCTATTTTCTATTTATATTGGAGGAAGGTCGTCATGCTCTTTTGTTTCTACGTCTTTATCTGACGATACCCCAAGCCCTTCATGTCATCCTCTTTTTCGCATGTAGTCATGCTCCACCACGACAAGTTGTCAACCCCTCTTATGACATCACTGCCCCCCCCCCCCCCCACACCCACCCACGAGAAGATTTCAAGCCCAAGATTCTCTAAGCACAATAAAAAATAGTCCCCAAAATTCTTAGAGGATAGGGGAGACCAAAATACCACATGCAAAGTACTCGGTGGTGGGAGCAAATTGACAATCTTACCATCTGTCTCCCCTACCAATTGACCTTCAAATATGTTGAGGATTAATTTATAGTAACCTATATTTATTTTTATCCGGGCAACATAACATTACATTAGATATGACATCCAACATAATAGCCAACAACATGTTCCGTTAATAAAATCAGGAGAAAACTAGCCCGAGTAAGAATTGGATAACACTAAGCTAATATCCTACTTTGTGAGCACATATGCAGCATAATTTACAACCCGACGATAAAAGGAGAATTCAAAAGTTATTTTTTTTGCAATGCATCAATTCCTAGGTTACTTCAGTAGTACCATAATCATTGGATGATCATACCCCTCTATGTTAAAAGAACTAATCAAATTTAAGGCATTGGACTCAAAGACAACGCAGTTTGCACCCAACCTAATAGCCCCAGCAACTGTTGCCATGCATGCTATGCCATCGGATTCAGACCATCTCTTATAAGCATGAACTTTCGTAGCCTCTGTTTATAGAAGTGCAATCAAATACACAATCAAAGTTAGCATTCATAATACCGTGTGGTGGTTTTGTCCACGCGTGTTGATCAGGGGATCTTTTTTCCTTTTTTCCCGAAACCCTCGCAAGCTAAAAAAAAATCAAATACTTGTCTACATGGTGATAAACCACCCTAGAGGTTGTCAATGCTTCTTCCAAATTGTAAGCCTTATACTCACACCTATGGTCTCCCTTTACCTCGACATACTCCTTGTTTTTAACTTCAATTTCAGATGTCGTACTTTTTTTTAAAAAAATACGTGTTTCTGGCATCATTTACAAGAGAGAAGCTCAAACCTAGTCACTACCAGTTGTACTAATTAAGGTATCATCCTATGTTAAAAGGAAAGTAAATATCCTATTACTAGTTGAAATAAAAATAATCAACAGATAAGTTTAATAGTACTACCACTAATTAAAGTGAACAAGTGAGGTACCGATCGAAAAGTAGTTCCTGATGTAAACCCAACTTTAGTTTTCACAAGATCCTTTCCATAATTCATTCTATGTATAAATCTATCCAACCCACCACTTTTTTTATTCTCTTGTGAGAGACCTCAAATCATCGATGGACATATGGTTGGTTTGTTATGAGAACTTTTATCATGTCTCTTTTGTTTCATACCGAGAAGAAGATTAATCTGAGAAAATAAAAATGTGGCCCTCATGAATTTTCCGACTTGCATTTAAATTTTAAATGTTTTCTTTCTTACACGAGAAAGAAAATTCATAACTTATTATTTCATTAAAAAAGATGTGCAGACGTGAGGGGGACATGTTGTTAAATATCTTCAAAGTGTTAGTATCTATTTATAGTTTGCACTCTAAATATGTTTGACGCAAAATACAGTAGGGAAGACCCCTACTGCACAATTATTTTATTAATATGGTAGAAATATATACAAGTGGATAGGAGCAGAAAACATGGAATGTAAATTACATGGTATCAATCTGTTGTGTCATCCCTCCTTTGAGGCTAGGTTTTGCCATATGCATAACTAGGGAAAATGTCAAGAACCTGAAACATATGTCAATATGATTTTTTTGGTTGTCAAAAATAATTAATTTGTTCCTATGATTCTATATATGTCAGCCGCCAGTTGTAAGAATTTCCTGGAATATCTTTTTTTCATCAATCAACATCTCAGTGAGCTCATGGTCACTATTCCACTCAAATCTAAGTTTCCACCAGACGGTTTGACTAAAATCACACATGAATACTAGGTGTAACATAGTCTCAACTCTCAAGTGTGTTGTGAGTGCATAGGACACATGCTGAGCTTTCCACATGAAAGTTGTTTCTGGCCAATAGATCTCTAGTACTTAATCTGTCCTGGATAAGAAGCCATAAGAAAAAAATTAAGCTTAGGCATGCCATCTGATGACTCCCAAGTGCAGGAGATCAATTGTAGTACCTTTCAATTAGAAAAGGTTGTCGAACCCACGAGGAGCTAAAGGTATTGGTTAGAAAGAATGATAAATAAAGCAATGAAAGATGCAAATGTTTTTGGGATTTTCAGTTGTATGATTGCAAAGATAATAAAAATGTCGAAAGTAAATAGTAACAGTTGAAAGCCCAATCCTCTATGTGGCAAGAGGACAAGCTCAAATGGTGTGTAACTTATATGTGGAAAGCGTTCCCAAGGGCAGCATGGATATCACTAGGCATAGAGATTTATTAAATAACACGTTGCATATCTTGTCAAGTTTTAATCTTCTTGGGGCGGAGCCATAACTAGGCATAGCTAAATAAATAATCTACAACCCCTTATGATGGATCATGTAGCCAATTAAATGACTGCACAAGAATTATTAAGACATAAAGTCCCACCATAGCATTACACTCTAAGGTCCCCGACACTACTACCCACATAATATAACTGCATGACTCCGTCTTAGGCTTACTTGTCCTCCCAAGTCTTCCTCAATTCATTACACTACGTTGTTCTCCTATGAGCCCTTATAGGTGAAGTGTTGTGCAGTCGACGTTCGCACAACACCATCATAGAATCACATAGAAGATAAACTCTTGACAAAATACCAACACATGTTATATATAAATCATTGCCAATTCATCCTATGCCCTCAGGAACATATGGGAACTACTCACAACGTGCAAACATGATCATAATCAGTGGCATAAAGGGTACAACACAATCTGAAATAAATACTTCACCACCAAATAATGACAAGTACCCAATCACAAACATGAATAGGAGCACAAGACAATGATCTAGGGTATAGCAACTCTCAAACTATGAGGGGAACGGAGTGGATCACGGAGATGGTGATGGAGATGGTGATGTTGGTGATGGTGTTGATGTAGAGGCCTCCTCCTACGCCAAGGAGGAGAGGTGATGATGATGGCGGTGATTTCCCCCCCTCTCCGGAGCTCCGGAGCAGCAGGATCTGACCCCCTTCGGAGAGAATCAGGAGTTCCGCCGCCGCCACGGCCTCAGATAATTCGGGAAAAATTAGGGCGTCCTTTTTCGGGGAAGACGAAGGTGTTGGTAAAAAGCCCCTCCCGAGGAGGTGCCCGAGGCACCGTTTGATGGGTCCCACGCGGCCAGGTACATGGGCCGCGTGGGCCCACCTAACTTGGGCCTCGTGGCCCTCCTATCTTCGGTCTTCTTCCCACTGCCCTTCTCCTGATGAAAAACTGCCATGGTATTTTTCCTTTAATTATTTGGGTTCGCGAAACTCCTGAAACAATAAAGACAAGAAAAGGGGGTATTCTGCCTCCCAGATATTAAATACCAAAAATAGGGACTTTGTATGAAAGTCCCATAAATCATCTAAAACATGCAAAACATTGATATAATAGTGCAAATAACATTCCCATATGATAATATAAGGTATAAAAATGATGATATAAAATGCACGTATCACCATCGCATTTCCAAATCCATTAAAAAGGGTAGGTGTTGGGTCTATTTTGATTAATAGCAAAGAAACATAACTGAGGATACTTCTCTCTCATTGTGGTGTTCTCTATAAACTTTTCATCCGAGAGGTGACCGGGGAGCCAACCCCATTGCCCCGCCAGCCACTCCCTACTCCCTCTCTTCCCCTCGTTGTCCCCAAAGACGGCCGCAAAAAATCCCACACGACAACGGTGAAGGGGACATCGGGGTTTCTCGCGCCTCGTTGTCGTGCTGCGGTGGGAGGGGCTATGGACGGTAGTGGACACGAGCGGAAGCGCACTACGACGAGAAGGATTGGTGGCGGCCAGTTTGGACAGTGGCATGCAACACCCTAGTTTTCGCTCAAAGCGGCCTACCATTCTTTATTGAGTAAAATGCACCACTAGTCCTATAAGTATGCTTGGTGTGCCATGCGGATCCTAAATTTTTTTCTCGAGAGTACGCCAAAGGCGTACCATATTTTTATAGAAGGCAGAAATTGGTTACAAGACAGATTACTACTTGCTGCAAACAACGAGAGCAGTCAAACTCCACATCGGCTAGTCCGAAGACAGCCACCACAGACATAACAACCACAACAAGAACTAGCCTATTCTAAACTGAACTAGCGGGTCCTAATTCTTTCATTTTGCATAGCAGCAGTCCTAATTCTTAATAAGTTGTTCACAACATGTCCTAAACCGGTTTGACCCTTGTTGGCCAACGCCACGTAGGGATTTTTTTTTACAAAATCAACCCTAAATAATTATCTATTCCAATCTTGTAGTCCCTAATATTCTAGAGGGAAGCCTCCTCACTGGCTGCCAAATCCTGCTTGATTTGCTTGTTGGACTACTACGGGAGCGCCATGGACATGGATGTTGCCACGTGGTCTCCGCAGAGCTGGAGCTGTGTGCTCACCGAGGCCGCCGCCCAGCTTTCTTGGCGATGCGCCTGTCTTTGCTGTCCCGCACCACCTCCCGTGAGGTCACGCTGGCGTCCCACTTGGAGATCGGAGGCGATGGGATCGAGCGTGATGAGTGGCGCAGATCAACGAAGAAGACATGTCGATCCGCTTGATTCAACGGTCTTCAACGCGATTTCTTTGGCACACGCACTCAGGGAAGCAAGGCGGAGCTTATGGACATGGCGGCAGAGCACGACGAGGCCACTGGCGGTGGGAAGGTGCTCAGGCTGTCGGCAACGTGGGCACTTGCGGTGGCTACCAGGGGCAAACTATGCATCTAGTTTGAGAGAGAGCCATATGATTGGAATAGATAATTATATAGGTTTGTTTTTGTAAAACAATGTTTACGTGGCACCGGTCAAAAAGTGTTAGACTGATTTAGGACCTGCCGTGAACAACTTATTAAGAATTAGGGCTGCTGCTCCGCAAAATGAAAGAATTAGGACCGCATGGAACACCGAGCATAGTTATAGGACTAGTGGTGAATTTTACTCTTCTTTTCCTGTAGAAAATTGTGATACCAAGGTATTTGGACGGAAAAGAACCGACCACACACCAAAAAATGGGGCAGTATTCATTCTATACCTCTTTAGCTTTTCCAAAATAATAAATTTTGCTCTTAAGAAAATTAAGCTTGAAGCCCGAAAGTTACTAAAAAAGGACAATATGAGCTTCATGTAGACAACTTTCTCCAAATCATTATTCAGAAAAAGAATATTTTAATCTTCATATTTGAATGGAAACGCCCACTTGGCAATGTGAGGGACAAGACCTCCTACTTGTTCATCCTCCTTTGCTCAATAAGGACATCCAATATATTCGCAACTATTTTGAAAAACATAGAAGATAGAGGATGCCATTGCCTTAATCCTTCCAAATTAATGACCAATATCTTCATTGACTCGAATCCCAACACTCCACTTATGAGCAAATACTTTCATACTTAGCGCTTGTTGCAGGAAAGACTACTTAACTTTATAATAGGCTTTCTCAAATTTTATTTTAATAAGTGACCCATCTATTTTCTTCATGTGAAATTCCTCTAGGATACATCTTCCCACAATAAAAGAGGATTGGGTAGGGCGAACGACTCGATGAGAAATGGAAATAACATGATTAGTTCACAACTTAGTAAAAAAATGAAACTCACACTTAGTAGACATAGCTAGGGGCCTATGATGTTTTGTTCTACTTGAATCCTTTTTTTTCGGCAGCGAAGTGATGACACAAAAGTTGAACTTAAACAGTGATAGCACTCCTGTTTGTAATTGTGCAAACATGGCCATCAATTCAACCTTGATAACCTCCGTTTTTGATAAAACTCAACAGGAAACCCATCCGATCCTGAAACTTTGTTACGTTCCATTTGAGAGATCACATCAAACATCTCCTTCTTAGTAAAGTCTGATGTTAATATACCATTCTCCTCAAAGGATAATTGCGTCAAATCATCATTAATACTGTCGACAATAGACCAAAAAATTGGAGCAGATGCTCCAAATAATTTTATATAATACTCAGTAGTAAAGAGTTTCAAATTGGTCTTCCCCAAGTATTGTCCAGCATATTTTTCTTTCTCTGCTACCCGGCGGATCCATCACGTTACGTAACTATATACGACCTTGAGTCTTTGATAAAATCATACCATAAATTATACATCTGACTGTCCAACTAATTCAGATGATGTGGATCATTCTAGCGCTTCAAAAAAAAAAACCTCCGTAACTTGCTTTTATTATATAATAGATTTAGAAAATGGAGGTATGTCCCATGGTACTTCAAATTTCAGTATTCTTCCTAAATTCTTGCTTGATCGAGCTTCTATCGACAATGCCCAATCCTACATCGCAAATTCTAAATAATGAGCGAGCTTGATTCAGCGAAACACGTGCTCACTCGCGTCTACCGAGATTTGGATCCAACGACGTCGACGTGATCCCCGCCGCTTCAGGTACGCGTAGCCGTTCAATTTTCGGGAGCGCCGCCCGTCGCTCGCGTTCCCCATTTCTCCCCTGCCCCGCATCTCTCGTTTCTCCACCTCCCGACGAAATCCAGGGCAATCCAGTCGATTCGCGCCATCCACAGGAGAGATCGACGGGACTCCCACGCCGGCGACGGGAGGGAGTGGCCTCAAGGGTGGGTGGAGGAGTTTTGCGCGAGTAGAGTAGCGGTGGGGACTGGGGAGGAGGTTTCTTTTTTTTAGATAAAAAGGGGCCTCCCCCGATTTCAAAGAAACCACATCCTCATACATCGTCAGTTCCAAGTCCTCGAGCCACACATAGTCATGCTAGCTAGATGTAACAATCAAAATATAAGCCCAAAAGGCCAACCGACCCCAAGGAAGTACAGACAAACTCCAGAGACTCAACTGGTATGAAATTTGAGCAGCAGCATCTTGCAGGTCTCCAACTGACTTTCTGGAAGAGGAGTGCTATCTTCATTCTTCAGGCCCGACAGTGCTTTCACCTCCATGCGATACGAAGGAGGTCCCCCTCATCTTGTTCAGTAGTTGCGCATTCCTGGAGAGTAGACCTGAAACAACATTGTCGGAGAGGATTTTCCACTGGTCCATGTCCGCTGCGATGCTCCTGCAGATATCTTGAACCCCTGGCCACGGCTTTCCCTGAAAGCACATATCATTACGTAACTTCCAAATAGCCCATAAAGTGGTAGTACAGGTTATGTTTATAATGGAATTATTCTTCTCACTTAACCACCAGCGGCCAATTGACTCAAAGTCAGCGCCAACTGGAGTTGCAATAAGTTCAGAGATAACCGGCCAAACTAGTTTTGCTACAAAACAGTCAAAGAAGAGGTGATGACAGGTCTCTGGTTCAGAACAGAATAAACAAGATCCATCCTCAACATGACGGCGTTTAGCTAAATTATCTCAAGTTAACAATTTATTATTGGCTAACAACCACAAGAAAATATGTAACCGTGGGGGAACATGCAACTTCCAGACAGCTGGAGTGTGAACAAGCACCACCCCCCTATCATTTACCACTGCATAAAAAGAACTCACACTATAGGTACCAGAGGAATGAAACATCCAGATGGGAACATCTGCTTCCTCACTAAGGGACACTGTACTAACCAGTTGAACTAACTCAATCCATCTATTGTATTGAGCAGGTGAAACACTCCTTCTAAAAGTAAGACAAAGCTCACCACCAACCAAAGCCTGTGCAATAGTTATGTCTTGTTCATTAACAATAGTGAACAAGTCATAATACACAATAGCAAGGCTGCAGGAGCCGATCCAAATGTCACTCCAAAATTTAACATTGTGCCCATTACCAACTCTCCATCTATATCCCATCTTAACAGACTTCGCCGCCCACATGATACCTTTCCAAAAAGGGGAACATGTATTTGGTTTAGCCTAGAAAATGTTGGGCTCTAAATTGTATTTAAAGTCAACAATTTTCCTCCAGATTTTATCAGAATCAAGATGATATCTCTTGATCCAGGAGGCCAGTAAGCAGAGATTAAACTCTCTCAAGTTTTGAACCCCCAACCCTCCATACTCTTGCTTAAGGCACACTAGATCCCAATTAGCTAAATGATATTTTTTCCCTCACTGTCACTCCACAAGAAGTGAGACAGCTGAGAATTTATGGCTTTAATAGCCCATTTTGGGAATTTAATCACAGAAAGGAGATACATAGGTATAATGGCAATGCAAGATTTGAGTAGAACCATCCTGCTCTTATAATTAAGAAGCTTGCCCCTCCAACCCGCAAATCTTTTAAAAGTTTTATCAACTACTGGTTGAAGGTCCTCTCTAGATAATTTGTTATAATGCAGAGGTACACCAAGGTACTTGCATGGGAAACCAGCAAGTTTGCAACAGAAAATCTGGGCAGAAGAATTAGCATGACCAGGATCAATATTAAGAGTCATCAGATCAGATTTATGAAAATTAATGCGCATACCAGACATATTTTCAAAACAGAAGAGGAACCACTTAAGATTCCTAGCAAACTCAATTTTTGGTTCAAGAAATAAGATGGTGTCATCAGCATATTGAAGGCTAATAACACCACCAGGCACAACTTGAGGTAGCAGACCTTTAATCAGGCTAGCAGAAGCAGCTTTCATAAGCATTTTAGAGAAGACATCTGCCACTAAATTGAACAGGATGGGGGAACTAGGATCCCCTTGTTTGAGGCCTTTGCTAGCTCTAAAATAGGAGCTATTTTCATCATTAACCCTCACACAAAACTGTGCCCCAACTAAAAAACTCTTAATCCACTTTCTAATAATAGGGCCAAAACCCCTAGATTGAAGCATTTCATCCAGGAAGTCCCAGTCAACCCTATCATACGCCTTCTCATAGTCAAGCTTAAGTACCAAAGCAGACTCCCCTCTAGAGTGGGCTGCATGGATCAGCTCTTGTGCTGCAACAACACTTTCCAGGATAAATCTCCCCTTAATAAAAGCTGTTTGATTATTAGCAATAATACGGCTACCAATAGGAGAAATCCTATTAGTGATAGCTTTAGAAATGATTTTAAGACTACAATTTCCAAGACTTATAGGTCTGAACTTTTTCATATCTCTCGCATCCGGTTCTTTTGGGATAAGAGTGATTAGAGCATAATTTAATCTGGAAACATTAAGATTACCAGATTCAAAATCTCTAACCAAAGCCATAAGGTAATGTTTAATCAGATCCCAAAACTTCTGGTAAAATAGGAAAGAAAAGCCATCAGGGCCAGGAGCACCAGCAGCATAGGAGCCAAACACAGCCTCCTTAATTTCATCTATGGAAAAGGGTCTCTGAAGCATCTCATTTTCTTCATCAGTAACTAAATCATCTGGATCCCAAAAATGGTCCCCAAGAGTTATATCAACCCTATCCTCTTTGGCAAACAAGGTCTTATAGAAGTTGGCAGCAACCTCTAACATCTCTTTATTAGTTTCAACTGGTCCAGAGGGGCCATTCAGAACCACAATTTGTTTCTTCCTTCTCCTCTGGCTAGCAATAGCATGGAGTAGGAAGTGTTCCTGTCCCCTTCTTTAATATATCTATCTCTAGACCTTTGCCAAGCTTTACTATCTTCTTGCTTAAGAATCCCATCTAGATCTATTTTAATCTGGTTCATTCTAATTTTCTCAATATCAGAAAGCATATTAGCTTCAGCAAAAGTATCTAGAATGTCAAACTCTTGCAGAAGATCATTTTTCTGTTTCTTTTTAGCAGCTTCCATATTAATGTTCCAACCTTTTATTGTTTTTCCTTAACAACTTGAATTTAAACTGCCATATATCAATGGCAGAAGACAAATTGCAATCAGTGTTCCAAACTCTATGAACCAGCTCAATAAATTCTGGGTACTCCAGCCACCATTTCTCAAACGAAACAGCCTAGGCATAGGAGACACCCCAGAGCAAGTGTCAATCAGCAAAGGAGTGTGGTCACTAATTGGTTTAGGAAGAGCTTTCACAGTAGTGAGTGGGAATTTCAAAGCCCACTCAGTACTAGCTAACACCCTATCCAACGTGGCCATTATCAAGTTATCTTGATTGTTAGACCAGGTGAAACTCCTATTAGCCAATTTAAAGTCAATCAAGGACCATCTATTAATCCAGTCATTAAATAACATGGCCCAATTGCAATTAATAACACCATTGCTCTTGTCAGCAGGTGATCTAACAAGATTAAAATCACCCCCTAGCAGGGTAGGCACAGTGGAGTTTTCCATAATATCATGAAGTTCAGCAATAAACTCCATTTTAAACTCATAATATGGGGTCCCACAAATAACAACTAATTGCCAAACAAAACCGTCAATTTTATCCACCACTGTCACAGCCACACAATATTTAAAACATTTGTGACTAAGTACATCAAATTTATCATCCCTAAAGCCTACTAGAATACCACCAGCGGTATTCTTAGCAGGTAAAGAAATCCATTTAAATTCCCAAGGTCCTGAAATAAATTTCAGAAATTGAGAAGAAAGGACATTTTTTTTGGTTTCTTGAATCCCAATAAACTCAAGTTTTGTTTGGAGATAATATCAGCTAAAGCTTGTTGTCGGCCAGGTTTACCTGCGCCTCTAATGTTCCATATTCCCCCTATCATATTTAATTATCTTATTCTTTCTGTGTGACACAAAGGTCCAAGGGGTTTTATCAAGGCCAGACTCATAATCAGGTAGCTAATGAGAGCTCTGACTACACCCTTCACCATTACCATCTATGTGAACAGGTATTTGCTCATGTACAGAAACATCAACATCATTAGGTAACACTATTTCAGGGTTATGAAGAGCAAACTCATGATTGAGGATGATCTCTTTATCCACTAAATGTTGAACAATCATCTCTCTTTCGACATTGGACTCACCACAGACAATGTCAACACGATCAATCATGTCACATAGCGTAGTAGAGTTTAAAACAGCAAAAGAATTACCTTTGAAGTAAGAAGGAACTTCTAGGTTTCTTTTCTTTTGATATTCCTTAGCTTTCTCCATAATATGGGTGTTGCCATGATTCCTAGCGCTTCTACGAGTTGCTATTGTTGGGCCCCACTTAGTCTTCTTAGCAGGAGAAACAATTGTAGGAACAGCTGTTGATGCTTCCTCCAGGAATGGCAGCAAGGTACGCTTCACACCACTAAGGTTAGCCACTGTATCTTCATCTAGAACATCTCCATTATCATCTCCATCAAGGTTCTGTTCCTCCTCTTCAGACTCAGTATCCTGTGCATCTTGTAGAATTTGAGCACAATATTCAACACTAGTAGAATGTTCTTCCATTTGATCAAATGACATTTGTTCCACTCCCTCCACATCAACTTGATAAGAAGGCATGTATGGTCCCTCCCAATCCCAAACAGCATCCTCCATGTTATCATATTGAAGCTTTGCAGGCAGAGATCTAGCAGGACTGACATGGGGGCAAGGAGAAAGGACCCTCCCATCTGCAGGACAGCTAGCACACCCATCTATTGCAGCTGTTGTCGTGGGGTTGTCACGGCAAGTTCTTCCTCAGGGAAGATGAGTTCTGGGGCCATTGATGACTGAAGTACGCTGGAACGGTTAATCTCGCCAAGGAACAAGGATTTACCCAGGTTCGGCCCCTCTGATTCAAGGTAAAGACCTACTTCCTGCTTCTATGTTATTGCTCTTGATTGTATCTCGATTACAAGGACCCGGCTCCCACAACTTAGGAGCCGGCGACTTCTCTCTGGTGGCTAGGGTTTCTCTCTACTGGTTCGACTTAGGGCCTCTCAACTTGCTTATCGATCTAAGGTCCAGGACCCCGCTTATAAAGCCTGCCGGGTCCCTGGACTTACAATTTACACCGAGTCATACTAGAACATGGAGGACGAAAGGAGTTGAGATCGTTGAATAAGTAGGCCCTGCATGACTTCTCTTACAGCTTATGCTGACAGGTTCTTAACTCATATGTTCCGTAGGATCCATAAGAGAGAGAAACAAGTCATGCCTGTAGATAGATCATATTGTGCACGATGCATCTGACTTACCAGCGAGAAAACTAGGAAAATTTGGCTACTGTGCCGGGTCCAAGAGTTTAAGCTTAACTTTTTTCACTGAAAAGCAAGCCCCCAAGAACCTGGTGATCAAAATTTAAAGAACAAAGCGCACTCACTGGGTGACTCGACTAAAGGACTCATGTTCACAAAAGCCGGCTTTATTTCATTTGATCACAATAATTCGATTACATCTAGGCACGGCTCACTGGGCTCATTGCCTTTCAACTCATGAATCTGTTACAACTTAAGTATAATAAGGACGTAACTGAGCTATGTTCCAAGGCCTCTTTGCCTCTGCATAAGGATCTAGAGTATGAGCTGTATCAGCTCCTTTGCCTACACTTGCCGGCTCTCGCACATCCATTAGATAGTACGATCCGTTGTTCAGATTCTTGCTTATGATGAACGGTCCTTCCCATGGTGGAGATAACTTGTGCATCCCTTCCTTATTCTGGACAAGGCGAAGCACTAAGTCTCCTTCCTGGAAAGTCCGGGTCTTGACTCTGCGTGCGTGATATCGCCGCAGGTCCTGCTGATAAACTGCTGATCTCTCAAGGGCTAACTCCCTTGCTTCCTCAAGTGCATCAACCGAGTCCTGGCGGGCGAGTTCGTTTTCTGTCTCAACATAATTGGCGACTCGTGGCGAGTCATGCAACAAGTCGCTTGGCAAGACAGCTTCTGCTCCATACACCATGAAGAAAGGTGTGAAGCCAGTAGATTTGTTAGGAGTCGTCCTGATGCTCCAAAGTACTGCTGGTAACTACTCAACCCAAGACCCGGCGGCTCTCAGCAAAGGGACTCGGAGCCGGGGCTTAATTCCCTTCAGCAACTCCTGATTTGCCCTCTCTGCTTGTCCATTGGACTGTGGATGTGCCACTGAGGCTAGGTCGAGTCTGATGTTGTTCTCACCACAAAACTTGGCCATCTCCCCAACTGATAAGTTGGTACCATTGTCTGTAATGATGCTATGAGGGTATCCAAATCGTGTTGCTATTTTCTTGAAGAATCTCACAGCTGATGCACCATCGACTCTGCTGACGGGTTCCACTTCCACCCACTTGGTGAACTTGTCAACTGCTACTAGCAGGTGGGTCTTCTGACAAGGCGACTTTGAGAAAGGGCCCACCATGTCGAGTCCCCAAACTGCAAATGGCCAAGTGATAGGGATGGTTCTGAGTTCTTGAGCTGGCACGTGGTCTTGCCTTGCGTACCTTTGACATCCATCACAGACTCGAACTATCCTCTCTGCATCTAAATGTGCTGTCAACCAAAAGAACCCGTGTCTGAAAGCTTTTGACACCAAGGATCTAGTGGATGCATGATGACCACAATCTCCTGCGTGAATCTCTTGCAGTATTTGCTTGCCCTCCTCTGGAGACACACATCTCTGGTAGACTCCAGTAACGCTTCTTCTGTATAACTCGCCATTAATGACTGTATAGGACTTGCACCGCCTGATGAGTTGCTTTCGCTTGACCTCATCCTTTGGGAGTTCACCCCGCAGGAGATATGCCAGGTAGGGCTCTGTCCACGTTGGGATTGCTCGTACTGCTGCAACAAGTGCCGACTCTGGGTCTGGAAAAGCTAACTCCTCCTCTGTGGGCAGCTTGACTGAAGGATGATGAAGCTCGTCCAAAAACACATTTGGTGGTACTTTCTCTCGACGAGAGCCGAGTCGTGATAACGCATCAGCAGCCTCGTTCTTGCGCCTGTCAATATGCTCCACTTGATAACCAGAAAAGAACCCGGCTATCTGTTCGACTGCTCTTCTATAAGCCGCCATGTTTGCATCCTTCGAGTTCCAAGTTCCAGACACCTGCTGGGCTACGAGATCCGAGTCTCCAAAGCACCTGATACGCTTGATGTTCATCTCCTTGGCCAAACGCAGGCCATGTAGCAAAGCCTCATACTCTGCCATGTTGTTGGTGCAATCAAAGTGTAACTGAAGGACATATGCTAACTTATCTCCTTTAGGTGAGGTTAACACCACGCCGGCTCCTGAGCCTTCCAACTGTCTGGACCCATCAAAGTGCATTGTCCAATACTTGGTGCAAGGGGTGCTTGGTGAAGATGTAAAATCTGTCCAATCATTGACAAAATCAACCAAAGCTTGAGATTTGATCGCTGTCCTTGGCTCATATGTGATATGATAAGGACCCAACTCAATTGCCCACTTGGCGACTCGCCCTGTTGCTTCTCTGTTGCGTATAATATCTGCCAGCGGTGCTGAACTCACCACCTTAATTGGATGCTCTTGGAAATAATGCTTGAGCTTTCTACTTGCAAGAAAAACTTCATAAACTAGTTTCTGCCACTGAGGGTACCTTTGCTTTGACTCTGTGAGGACTTCACTGATGTAGTAGACAGGTCTCTGCACTGGGTACTCCTTTCCTTCCTCTGCACGTTCCACAACTACGACTGCACTGACAACTCTCTCGTTGGCAGCTACATATAATAGCATGGGCTCCTTATCTGTAGGAGCTGCAAGCACTGGTGTTGTTGATAAAGTTTTCTTCAACTCCTCAAAAGCACGGTCAGCCTCTTCATCCCATAGGAATTTATCTGACTTCTTCAGGAGTCGGTAGAGAGGACCCGCCTTCTCACCGAGTCTGGAAATAAACCTGCTTAGAGCTGCCACACATCCAGTGAGCTTTTGAACGTCCTTCAGACAAGTCGGCTTCTGCAAGTTATGGATAGCCTTGATTTTCTCTGGATTTGCCTCAATGCCTCTCTCTGAAACGATGAAGCCTAGGAGTTTGCCAGCAGGGACTCCAAAAACACACTTGGTCGGGTTGAGCTTCATCTTATACTTGCGTAGGTTCTCAAATGTTTCTGTCAGGTCTGCTATCAGAGAGTCGGCTTTCTGAGACTTGACAACTACATCATCCACATAAGCATGAATATTCGTTCCAATCTGTTTTTGGAAACAGTTCTGAATACATCTCTGATATGTAGCTCCTGCATTCTTGAGCCCAAAGGGCATTGTTGTGTAACAAAATGCTCCAAAGGGCGTGATGAAGGACGTCTTCAGCTCATCCTCTATGTTGAGTCTGATCTGATGTTACCCTGAATATGCATCCAAGAAACAAAGCAACTCTGACCCCGCTGTGGAGTCGATGATCTGGTCTATGCGAGGTAGTGCAAACGGGTCCTTAGGGCAATGCTTGTTCAGGCCCGTGAAGTCGATGCACATCCGCAACTCTCCTGTCTTCTTTGGTACCAACACTGGATTGGCCACCCACTCTAGGTGAAAGACCTCCTTGATGAACTCGGCTGCGAGGAGCCGAGCCACCTCTTCTCCTATGGCTTTCCTCCTGTCATCATGAAACTTGCGCAGACCCTGCTTAATTGGTCTTGCATTAGGATTAACATGTAAGCTGTGCTCGGCGAGTTCTCTCGGGACTCCTGGCATGTCAGATGGCTTCCATGCAAAGACGTCCCGGTTCTCACGGATGAACTCGACGAGCGCGCTTTCCTATTTATCAGAGAGGTGTGCCCCAATGGTGAACTGCTTAGAAGAGTCACCAGGGGTAAAGTCGACTTGCTTTGTGTCCTGAGCTGACTTGAATTTCATCTTCTCCTCTGTGGCCGGCTTCTTAAGGACCGAGTTGTCCTCCGGATCCACGTTTGCCTTGTAAAACTTCAGCTCCTCTTGAGCACAAGCTGTCTCGGCCATAGCTGCATCACCTAACTCGCACTCCAATGCCATCTGTCTGCTACCATTAACTGTGATGATTCCTGCTGGACCTGGCATCTTGAGCTTCAAGTACACATAACATGGCCTGGCCATAAACTTAAAATATGCAGGTCGACCAAAAAGAGCATGATATGGGCTCTTAAGGTCCACTACCTCAAAGGGCATAATCTCTGAACGAAAATTCTCCACTGTGCCAAAAGCAACCTCAAGATAAATCTTACCAATGGGCTTGGCCGACTTCCCCGGTACTATCCCATGGAACACTGTCTCTGTTGGAATTAGCTGTCTATCTTGCAGCTGCATCCTCTTGAATGTGTCATAATATAAGATGTTGATACTGCTGCCTCCATCCATAAGCACTTTGTTCAATGTATAGCCCCCGACTTGAGGTGCCACTACCAAGGCTAGCTGCCCTGGCTCGTCGACTCTTGGAGGATGATCTGCCCGACTCCATGTGATGGTTTGCTCTGACCACCTGAGCCATTGTGGAAGGGCCGGCTCTACTGCATTAACTGCTCTGACTTTCAACTTTTTGGAACGCTTGGACGTACTAGTTGTGAAGACATGGTAGCTGCCACGACTCGGGTTGTGCTGCCGAGTTGTGACATAATACTGACCATTGCCATCATTGAGCTGCTTCGGGTTCTGCTGGAACCCGCCCTGCTGGTGACCTCCTCCTTGAGGTTGGTTTGGGTTATTGCCGGCTCCTCCACCGTTATTGCCGGGTCCTCCGGCTCCATTGTTTCCTCTATATCCACCATTGTTGTTACCTCCTCCTGGCCCTTGGAACCTGGCGCGCTGCAAATCTACGCACTGTCCCAAGGTATGACCGCATCTACCGTTCTTGGCATGTTTAGGGCATGGAATTCTCAAGACCTCCTCTGTGCTTGGAGTGCGGCCTTGGTACCCACCAGAATTGTTGTCCTTGCGTCTGACTCCAGTGTTTGTGTTGGCCACTAGGTCAGAGTTGTCTCCATATGGCCTCTTGCTACCACCTTGATTCTGGTTCTGATTCTGGTTCTGATTCTGACCATTGCCACCTTGTCCTTTAGCCCCTTCCTCCTGATCCTTTGTTTTGTCTGTGGCAGCGTGCTTATTAGCACCTGCCATGATCTCACCAATCGTAAGGGGAATACCTTGATTCAGGCTCTCCTTCATACGACCTAGCTTCCAACTCAAAGGATTGTAACTGCAATTTCTCTCCATCGCCATTAACACTGAAACTGGCGGGAGTCCTTGTGAGGAGTTAATGATCTCTGAAACTCGCTTCATCCAGTGCCTTGCTGACTCGCCCTTCCTCTGGACACACCGCTCTAGGTCCTCGATGGTACTGAGTTTCTTGCATGTGCCTTGGAAATTCTGAATAAAAGCCGCCTTCAATTGTTCCCAAGAGTTGATTGACCTAGGAGGCAAGTTGCGCATCCATACCTTGGCTGCTCCCTCCATCATAAGATACATGAACTTGGCACACAGATTACCTGTGGCATTGCGAATACTCATCGCCATCTCGTATGTGCCCAACCAAGAGGTCGGGTCCATGTTTGGCTCATAGTTTGGAACCTTGCGCGGCTCCTTGAAACTGCTAGGGAAGGACTCGGATCTGATGGCATCGGACAAACACTCTGGTCCTGTTAATGCTGGGGAAGCACCAGGAGAAGTCACCTCCTCGTGGACCCGGGTTGGCTGAGGCGGGTTGACTGTACCCACTAACGCTCTGTCCCTCTCTGCCTCCCGAGCTCTTGCTGCTTCCCTCTCTCGTCGTTGCCTTGCTTCATCAACCACTAGCTGAGCTTGTGAAGCAGTTGGTATGTTTGCACGATTCCTCGCTAGTTCACGACGCCTTGCACTCGTAGAGTTTGCCAGGTTGGACTCGCCGTGCCGACTCCTCGTACCTGACTTAAAGGGTGTTAAGTGTAGCCTACTTGCATCTGGAAAGGTTGGATACAAAGCTTGCTGAGTCAAAGCTGTCTTCAGTAGCTCGATAGCCTCGCGAGTCTCCTGTCCTGCTGGTCCCTCTGGTACCACAATACTCTCCAATCTCAGAGTCGCCGCATGCACGTTGTCCATAGGATTAGAGTAATGTCCTTCTGGAGTATGAAATCTGTTAGGCTGTGCCCCTAAGCCACCAGATGCTCCTCCTCCGACTCCTCCTTCAGGCGGTGGTCCGTTAGCACGGCTGCCTCTCGATCCTTCTGGGGGTGGTGGTGGTGGTGGTGGTGGTGGTGCTCCTCCGGCTCCTCCTGCGGCGCCTCCTGCTGCCGCTGAGCCTCCTAGTCCGGCTCCTCTGCCTGGACCATTGGGTGTGGTGAATAGATTGGTTGGATTGATGTGGACTCCATCATGCAAGCGACTCCTGGCTCGGCGATGCTGAATTGAAGTAAGCTCCTCGCGGCGCCTCCGCACGACCTGAGCTTCATCTTGGACTCGGGCCTGCTCTGCAGCTAGTCTACGGTTTGCCTCTGTGATATCAGCTAGTTGCCTCTCCAACGCAGCACGAGCGTTGGTTAACTCGGCCGCCCTCTCTGCGGCATTACTTGCATTAATCTCCTTTGTCAATAAAGTTGGATCAAACTGATTCCCAGTGTTTCCAGACATGTAGACTCCCACAACACGAGCGCGTACTGGCGACTCCTCATAATCCTCTTCCTCTATCCCGTACCCAAGTCGATCTTCAAACAAGGGTAGGATGGACTCTGAATCTGCATCATAATCTGAATCTGACTCTTGCATCACCTCTGGTTCCTCAGCTAGGGGTCCCTCAGACTCGGCGATGATGCCGACCTCTGAAGTTCCGACCGACTCCTCGCCGTCGGACTCGACGATAACAGTTAGCTCTGGTACCGACTCCGCCGAGTTCTCGCGAAGACCCGACGTGCACACCATCCCGACGAACACGTTGATTCCTCCAAAGACAAGCTGGTAGCCTTCGTCGACTTCGTTCATCTCCGAGGTCCAGCCTGAGTCATCAATCTCTGTCTCTCCATGCTCATCAGTGTAGACCCGCCCGATGGCGAGTTTCTCCATAGCTCGACGAGCAGCTCCAACGATCTCAACTCCTTTCGTCACCGTAGGCCCCACGGTGGGCGCCAACTGTCGTGGGGTTGTCACGGCAAGTTCTTCCTCCGGGAAGATGAGTTCTGGGGCCATTGATGACTGAAGTACGCTGGAACGGTTAATCTCGCCAAGGAACAAGGATTTACCCAGGTTCGGCCCCTCTGATTCGAGGTAAAGACCTACTTCCTGCTTCTATGTTATTGCTCTTGATTGTATCTCGATTACAAGGACCCGGCTCCCACAACTTAGGAGCCGGCGACTTCTCTCTGGTGGCTAGGGTTTCTCTCTACTGGTTGGACTTAGAACTTGTCGATCTAAGGTCCAGGACCCCGCTTATAAAGCCTGCCGGGTCCCTGGACTTACAATTTACACCGAGTCATACTAGAACACGGAGTCCTACTCTACGTCTTGGTCTTCCAAGTTTAGACTCCGGGTTGTACTTGGACTCCTTCCGGACGGGTCCTTTCTTCATCATGGGCCTTGGCCGGCTTGTCTCCAGCCCAGCCCAGGCGACTTGATACGTGACTCGGCTTTTGGCCTTCTTGGTCTTGGCGGGTCTACTTTCCGGGTCCATGGGCCTACCTGTAAAGTATCCCCCCATCAGCTGTGTTTGTAGCGGGGGGAGTGGCGCCATGAGAAACTGGAGCAGGGCCTTGAGTAGGCAGAGGTCCAGGAGCAAGAGCAGGGTTATCAGTTTCCATATTAGACACAGCCTGACCAACATCTGTTGCCACCTCACCTTGATCATCTCCAGGCCCAGGACTATTCCCATTTGGTGGATTAGCATCTTCCACAGACAGGTGGAGCATGAAGAGATCTTGATTCATCTCCACAATCCTTTGAGAAGGAATTTTGGACTTGTCCTTGCAGGCAATCAATAGTCTAACTTCAGCATAGAAACTTTTGAACAATACATTCCAATCAACATCCATCATGATGCCAAAAATGGATGCAATCTGCCCAAATGTCTTCCATGCACACCATTTAGGAGGGATTCCATGAATAGTATCCCAGACTTCATCTAGAGAATTCAGAGGGTTTATCTCACCATTCCAAGAGGTGATCTTCACATTCACTCCTTCCTTCTCAAGATCAAAGGCTGGAAATTCACTTAACTCTTTAACACTCTTCCAGGGAGGGAATCTCACTAAGAAAATAGCTGGGTCAATTTCTCTCATTTGCCACGGCCATCTCTTATTCTTACAGAAAATGGCAGTAAGATTCCTCTCCAGATCTTTCAGAGAGATAGCCCCTTTCCTGACTGACACCAGACCATAGTTGTTAAAATTCAGCCACTTGGTTTCACTCGCCTCTGGAACATCAATGTGATAAAAACCCATTCCTGATGTGGCACTCCCAAAGTATGTTGCAGATGGGTGTTCCTTAAGCCACTCAGGACATCCATACACCGGATGTCCCTATTGATTGCAAATGAAGCACAACTTTGGTTTGACACAATTGCCAACAAAGTGACCAGGATCACCACAGTTGAAACATATAAGCTTACTATATCTAGGATCAAGTTCTTGCTCAACAGGCGCAGACAAGGCAGAGTTATGAGAATCTGAACTGGCAGACTGAGAAGTGTTCTGAGAGCCACCTAACTGCTGATTCTGTTGTGAATTACGAGTTTGATTACCTTGGGATTGAGGCCCAGCCTGCTGTTGCAGGTTCTGCTGGGGGTTTCGGGCTTGATTGTTTTGAACAGGCCCGGATTTCTGCTGCAGAGCACCAGCACCTTGGTATCCAACCTGAAGCAGCGGCTGGGTATTGTAGTTCTAATATCTCTGTTGAGGTATCCGCGGCTGAAAACGCTGATTCTGCCGCGGGCCTATGCCCTAATTCTGTTGCCGTTGATGAACCCCCCTCCCCCCGAAACACCATCTGATGCCGCCGCCGCAGGGGGAGGAGCAGGAGGCGTAGGAGCCCCTCCTCGTCCACGCCCACGGCCACGGTATGGACCCCTGGCCTGCATCTGGCGACGGAGAGCCTGCACGTACGATGGCCTGGATTCTCCTCCACACTTGCTGAAGCGGATCTGACGCGGCTGGTGGTGGAGTAGATCTGACCTAGCAGCAGGAAAGCAGTCGCTAATGGCAAGGTCCTTATCCGCAATCCCCTTACGAATCCAGCATAGGATGCTTCGACTGGGAGGAGAAGGTCTCACTGGAGATGACGGAATTACCCATAGTTGTCCGAAGAAATCCTCCACCGCTTCGTCGCCATGCTCCAAGTCGCTGACAGCCAGACCAAACGATGAAGCAGGGGCCCCATGAACAGTATCCCCCGAGTTTGAAGCAGAACGATCGGCGCCAATGGCAAGGTCAGGAAATGCAATTGGATCACCAGGCCATGGCGGACCCAAATCAATCGCCCGCATACATGATTGCAGCCGCACGCTGATATCCCCAACAGCAATTGACTCATCCCGTTGAGGAACCCGAAACAAATTACTGCGAATCTCCGCCTCTACCGATGGGGATCGACTAGGTGATCCCCCGGCAGAAGTCGTCGACGCACAGGAAACCGCGGATGAACTCTCGAGCGGGTCCTCATCATCCCCGAGGCCTCGCCATCCACTCCTCGCTGACGGATCGCGGGCTCGTGGATGAGGATGGCGATGAGGATGCGGCGAGCACGCTGCAACCCCACCCGCATATCCGTTCCTCCTCGTCGTAGGAGTCGTCTGGTCAGAGACCAGAGGGGAGGAGTGGCAGACGCGGGGCGGTGAGGTGGGAGGCGACCGGAGCGCGAGAGTCGCCGCCATTCATGGGGAGCTGTACGACCTCTGCTTTCAGTATTCGCCGTCCGTGTAGGAGGAGGTTTCTCTCCACATCCGCGCAGGGGGAGAGGAAAGCTCGTCGCTGTAGACCGCAGCCGTGCGGAGGGAGAGGGAAGCTCGTCGCCGACTCCATTTTTCAGGTAACAGCGCGCGCGCCAGAGAGAGAGGCCCCCAGTCCCCACACCCTGGCTGCTCTTGTTCATCGTCTGCCGATTTTGCTGTACAGCTTGGGATTATGGGGCGGATTTGGTTACTTTGGGCTTTACAGGGAGGGGATCCGGGGCATGAGAGGTTGGGAAGGAGCTCACACGTTGGAACGAACAAACTGACAGCCTTTTATAGATGTAATGTTTGTTTGTTCATATCTACTCCAGTAGATGTAATTTCTTCAGTTCTAGTTAACCTGTCAGTATCAAATGTAAGTCTTAATTGAGCTGCACATAATTTTTTGCATTTTCTGTCTTGGTAAAACCGGCGTGTTTCTGTATGAGTTAGGGGATCCATGTTAGATGTAACCATTTTTCTACTGAGATCAAGTGATCGAACATGATTGTAAGTTACTTTTTTTATTGATGTAAGTAATAACCAGCAAATGTAAGCTTTTGCATATTTTAGCAGGTGTAGCTCTGGGTGGTGCTATTTTGTGTTTTTTTTTCTGTAGCTCCTTTGGCCTCCTCGATGCTGTTGACAAGGACTTTTTTTTGTGGCCTTCGTGTTTGGATGCCGGTGCTTCTTTCACACCAGTGGTGATGCCGCTCGTGCTCTTCGTCGAGTAAGCACTAGTACAATCTCTGAGCTTCATTGATGTATGTCTAGTTGTGGCACATCTTCTCCATTGCAAGTTGTTGCACATGATGCGTGTTGGTTTCTTATGGTGCTGTTCCAGTTAAAATATCTTCATCCAAGCCCAAGCAGATTTGATACTTTTGTCTAGAGCCAGATTAATGCCGTTGTAGTGAGTAGTGTATGTCCATGTTGTGATGTATCTCTGAGCTTCCGAAGATTGAACAACTGAGATGATTTCCATGAAAATATATAGAGAGGCACATTGAGGTGGTGCGGTTGCTTGCTATCGTTGGAAAGTAAGAGAAAATTTTCTTCCATGGAGATCAGTGCATGACGCTTTTATCTCCACTGAGATCGAGCAGCGGCTACGGTTAGCCACGAGGCGCAAATGTAAGTTATTTTATTTGCTAGATGTATCTTTTTTGTTCCCCCTATAAATGACTAGATTTTTGTTAGCACTAGGGTGTAACTTTGCTAGATGCAACAAATATCAGCAGGTGTAACTTTTGCTAGATGTAAGTAGTAAAACAGCAACTGCAAATTTACTACATGTAACTAATACTAGCAGGTGTAACTTTTGCTAGATGTAAATAGTAAACCATCAACATGAAATTTACTAGATGTAACAATATCAGCAGGTATAAAAATGTGTTCGGTGTAACTAATATTACTAGCAGGTGTAAGTACTAATAATAGTAGGCGGAATTATTTTGCTAGATGTATATTGATGGTGGAAACTTAATGGCTGGGATTTTTTACATACACCGGGGTGAGGGGAGGGAAACATGGGGATTTTTCAGAGCGATAATCCAAATAGTGTGAATGGAGGAACCAATAACTTACATTTCCTGAGATTTTCCCCTTTCGATCCTGATGCTTTTTTTTCTAGCACTGCATGCAGCCAACAACGAGCGATTCTTCATGTAGAATCAGTTCTGGGATAGTTTTGATGTAGCCCGTGGATATGTATCTCCCTTTGTACCGTTCCTGATGTTTTCGCAGCGATCAGATTCTATGTGGGAGAAGTTTGGATGTAATTTTTGTGATTAGAAAAGGCACGAGGAAAGGTCCAATTTCTGTTTCGCTACAAACCTACACTAGATGTAATTCCTTTTTTCTTTTCACGGTACAAGTTAACAAACCAGCAGCTTTCTTTTTTACATAGATGGATATTTTCAACTTAGTTTCAATGCACTATATGTAAATTGCAGTACTGGGAATATAGGTGACTGTCTACTCAGTTCCCTGCCTATTTGACATACAAGACAGTAGATGCTTCAGGTTTTTTACATCCCAAAAAAGTATAGTAGATGCAAATTTTCAGCCCATGTGGCCTAAAGCTCGAGTAGCTGGTCGTGGATGCACTCATGTATGCATACTTGTAATGAAATCAGAATCCATCTTACTCTCTGCTCGAGGTTACTGTCTGCAAACAGATTTGATCTCCAGATGTTTTTACATCCAAAAAAATATAGCACTTTTGATCTCCAGATTCAATACTACATTATGTTTACTGTCCGCTCCAGGTTATTTATTTACATCAAGGGTTTTCTCTAGGGCATGAGTTCGACATTTTTTTTTTGCAGATGTAACTTGTCCTACTGGGGTTTGTTCATCAGTATTTCCTTCAAAAATCCCCAGATGTAACTCTTCCAAAGAGATATGATGGCATAAGAGCAGGAGAAGAGGATGTAGTTTCTCTATGTGTGATTTGGGGCAAAAGCCCATCGAGCAAGATAAAAAATAGGGAGGGAGCAGGTACAGAGAAGGACGCTAGACGTTGATCATGTGGGGGAAGGGGTTGTTGGGCAGTGAAAAAGTGGGGGTCGCGCGTGGAGAGTTTCCGTATCTGGTTTGTCCGTATATGCCATAATTAGGTGAGCTTGATTTAGGCCATATCGAGACCGAGCACGGTCTAGCCGCGTCCATCCTACATACCATCGAAAGGAAAGCACACTTAGGGAAATGAAAATAACAACATGCAGTTGCAAATAATCTGCTGGTTCAACCAATTTGCCAATCAAAATATTCTATCAGACACAGAAAACCTAATGGACATATGACAGTCATCATAATATTGCAACCACCTTTAGAATTACTTTTTTCTTCTTCATTCCGAGAAACTGGCGAAGGACTGACTTTTATTTAGAACTATTACCCTGATTGATACTACTAGATATGTGGCGACTATATAGCTGGTTCATAAAAAAAGACAAGCATTGTATAGCATACTTGAGTTAATTTGTGTAGTGCCTGCTAGCAGTTGGATCAAACGTTTGATTCAACTTCTGGCTCAGTCGCGTCACTTGCTCGTCGAATTTTGCAGCGTGATTGGTTGCTGGGCTCTAGGTCTTTCTCACGTGAGAGCACGGTGTCCGGCTCAAGATCTCGGAGGATGCCAATCACAATATCATATCTCTTTCAGTCGTATAGAGTCAAACTTGGATGCATGGTGCGTACCAACTACTCTAGAACTAGTTCACGCAAAGAGCTGCTCACCAATCCCGATGCAATTGAAAAATACAATGTGCATCATCATGCTTGCTGTCTGTCTGATACGCTGAGCAATACTAGTATCACCAATGAAAATGCCAACGACATGCTTCACACGAGCTGATCAGAGTCGATCGTGCATCCTGTACACTTAGCAACGATGGTGTCATGCCATCCCATGAATTCAACTGATCTAGCTGCTGGCTAGTCAACCACCGTAGTACGCCGATCGATGATCAAAGGTCACAGGTCATATAAATCATGAAAAGCTAGCCCAAATACCTTCACTAACACGCTTCATAATCAGTTCCTTACTACCACATGGTAGATATATGCTACTAAACCCCTCATCCATCGATCTTAGAAATATGCATGTTCTCGGTTGCCTATTGCTAGCAGAGCCCAGCCTCAACCCGCCATGGAAGCTCACTACCCCAAGCTCCTCCTCTACGGCCTCCTCGTCCTGGGGTCATGGCTCATGTCCTGCCTCCTCCACTTCCACTTCATCCACCTCTACCTCATGTCATCTCGGTCTCACCCCCGCTCAGGAGCGGCGCTCGCCGTCCTGCCGCGGTCGCCGCCTCCCATCGCGCTCAACGCCAGCTTGCTTCCAGCTCCCGAAGCCGTCGGTGCACCGTTGTCGGCGGTGTCCTGCGAGGGGAGGTACGTGTACATGCTAGATGTGCCTTCCCGGTTCGATGTTCTCAGCGGCTGCGTCGCGGGCTCGCCGGCGTTTCAGGACAAGGGCGGCGTGTGCTCCCTGATGGTCAATGCCGGCATGGGTCCGGTGCTCCCTCCCGCTACCGGCAACGGCAGTGATGGTGACACTGGCGTCATCCCCAACACCGGATGGTAAGCTCGTTGATCATTAATTCACTGACGCCATTAACTTCCGTGCTGAACTGCTTGGTGCTACGTTAGATTACTTGCTTCATATCAATATCAGCAATTCAGCACGCGTCTAAGAATGAGCATGCACGTGCAGGTACAACACGAACCAATACGCGCTGGAGGTGATCGTCCACAACCGGATGGGGCGGTACGAGTGCCTCACCCACGATCCGGCGGCAGCCACGGCGGTGTACGTGCCCTACTACCCAGGGCTGGAGCTCCAACAGCACCTCTGCGACCACAATTTCACGGTGCGCAACGCTCCTTCCTCCGAGTTCCTCCGGTGGCTGTCGTCGCGGCCGCAGTGGGCGGCCTTCGGGGGCCGTGACCACTTCATGATCGCCGCCAAGACCACCTGGATGTTCCGGCAGAGCGCCGCCGTGAGGTGCGGTAATGACTTCCTAGATCACCCTGAGTCCGGCAACATGACGGTGCTGACCTACGAGTCCAACGTCTGGGAGCCGCTGGACTTCGCGGTGCCGTACCCGAGCTACTTCCACCCGACGTCGGCCGGCGAGGTGGCTACGTGGCAGGCGCGTGCCCGCGCCGCGGAGCGTCCGTGGCTGTTCACGTTCGCCGGCGCACGGCGCGCCAACGGGACGCTTCGCATCCGTGACCGGCTCACCGACTCGTGCGTGTCTTCGAGTCGATGTCGACTTGTCGACTGCAGCCATGGCCCCGAGGGCGTCAACACCTGCAAGTCGCCGCGGAGGGTCGTCTCCGCCTTCGCCGCCTCCCGCTTCTGCCTGCAGCCGAACGGTGACTCATTCATGCGCCGCTCCTCGGTGGACTCCATCATGGCCGGATGCATCCCCGTCTTCTTCCGCGAGGAGTCCACCTTCAAGAAGCAGTACCGGTGGCACCACCCGGACCCGGACAGTAGAGACGGCGGCGAGCGCCGGTACTGGGTGCACATCGACAGTAACCAACTACTCGAAGGGAAGGTGGACATCGAGGAGGTGCTGGCCAGGTACAGGGACGAGGAGGTGGCCGCCATGAGGGAGGAGGTCATCAAGATGATCCCAAGGTTCATGTACAAGGACCCGAGGGTGAGGTTCCAGGGGGACATGAGGGATGCGTTTGACGTGTCCTTTGATGAGGTGATGGGGAGGATGAGGAGGATAAAGAACCGCCAGGATTTGAAATAGTTTTCTTTGTTAGATAATAAAAAATCACTTTCACTACTGAAAAGTCGTAGGTTGCCGAATATCAAACATTGAAATTTAGCAAAAAATCTTTAGAAATAATAAGTTTTTGCTGTTGAGAATTGATGTTTGATACTCGCACTGGCAAATATAATCGCCAGTCATTGTCGGTGTTGTCAGTAAGTTCGGTCATTTCACAAGAGAACTTGATTAAGTGTTAGAAAAGTTATTGCTAACTGATAACAAAATATTGAGACCTTGTATTTCAAGTGCCCACTAACTAGTTCCTACAAGTAATGTTACATGTAAAAACCAGACAGATAAATCGAAAACAATAAAATGAAGCCTAGGATCACATACTTCCGCATAAAAAAAACTAGGCATTCCTAATGTAAAAAAAAAAACATGTACATGGCAATGTCATATTTAACACACAATTTTTTGGGAAGAAAAATGATTTTTTTAAATTACGTAAAAAAGCAAATTTATTGCTTCCAAAATAACCTTTTACAAGGTGTTCTCTCAAAAAAGGACCAAAGGTGATGACCATATTCACGGAAAACGTGGTGGTCATTTTAAAAAGAAACTCAAATCTGAATTACAAGCGTGTGATAGCTTTGTCATAAATTTTGGCGAAAACCATTCTAAGGTGCACTAGTATGACTACATGAGTTAGACACGAAGAAAGTTCAAATATTCAACCCCTTAATGTCATTACAAATCAGGTCTAGTAAAATTACTAAGACGATAAAACCGTTACATAAATGGATGAAATATTCTGAATACAAGAAATTAATGCAATGCTTGTTTTAATTTGTGGGCGGTTCATTCCCCCAATTCTTCAGCATAGGAATATCATCTGGTGCAGGACTAAGATCTGCTTGGTAGTTTTCCCTCTGATCGTATTGTGCAGACTGTCCAATGATCTAGTTGAGACGTTGTTTTACTTGTTTCATATCTGGACATTCTTCTATATTAGATCTTAGATACTCTACGACAACCTAGCCGACCATTTCTAGATAATAGCTGTGTCAACAAAGCTTCTTGCTTCCTTATCAAGAGAAGCTTGAACAATGTTTGGAGGAATGCCTTAGAGGTTCCTGCGGTATGCCTTAAAGGTTCCTGCGACATCGACAAGAACACATCCTACACCGATGACTCAATTTTGGTGAGGCCAGAGATATGGATCTCTGTCTAATCGGTGGAGTCTCTTTGGAGTGGTTTCGACCACCAAGCATGGTGGCACCATCGTGGGCGGCATGGACGTGAAGATCGGCGTAGGAGACAAGGTTCACCGGGCATGGACCAACTGTTGTCAGATCAAGATGGTGGTAGCCAGATACATAGGCTATCGCCAACCTCAGTTCGATGTGCTGAGGTTGTCGGGTGTTTTCGCAGCGGATCAGGAGAAGTTCGTTTGTCCAACGATCGGCGTTTTGTAGCACTGGCGAGTGAGGTTGACGGCACTGGCAGACTTCGTTTAGTCGGTCTCAATCTTCAGGGTGAAAGCCCGCAATCTAACCTTATGGTTGGGTCCGACAATGGCGGATTCAAGTCGTTCCCTTATTGAAGGCATTGTTTGGGGATTGGACCTTCTCTAGGGTGAAAACACAGGATCTGACCTTGTCGGTTAGATCGGATGACGACAGTGTTTATGAACTATAACCTTCTTGGAGGCGTTGTTTTCAAGAACCTTACGAAGTTTAGGTGTCGCCACCGCTGCACTAGCCACTGCGAGTCTCTTATTGCTTAGGCAACGAATTTGTTTTTCTTTTTCTTCTTCTTTTGTTCTTTTGGTTGTGTGCATCCGTGATGTATTTTCTGTACATTATGTTGTTGCAGAAGATGAAGATGTATGTAATTGGTATTATCTCGGTATTAATATACTCTCACCACAACTAACCTTCCGTAATCCCCTCTTTTACCAGCGAGGAAATACAACAACTCTTGCGAAGTAAACGGTTTCTCTAATTAAACATTGTATATATTTCGTTAATATATGCCAGGTTGGAGTACTGAAATTCTAAAGCCGAAGCAAAGAACACTAGCCAAACAAACTCCAAGCTTCAGTCGAGAAATACAGTATCTCGACAAGATATTTAACAGCATAAACCCATTAGGTGGTCAAAACAATTTTTGGTATGTTGAGATCACAACACAATAAAGTGCAATGATGATAGTGACAGGCAAGATAGAACACCGGTAATAGATATCAGATCAAACAAACTCAGGACATTGTCTTCCCCAACAATATACATGCGGATTTAGGGCTACTCCATGTTCTGTGTAAGGAACATACTATGCTACCTTTGAATTCAGAATCATATTGCATTTGATCGGCAACCGTGGGCGCAGGGGACACACTATGGAAATTCCCCTGACACTGCACCCCGCAAGATTATACTAGGCTACCAGACCACAAGGAAGCACAGGACCATTCACAGTACTCCCTCCGTATCATAATATAAGATGTTTTAGTAATTTCTATGCGGACTATATACGGAGCAAAATGAGTGAATCTACACACTAATTACGTCTATATACATCCGTATATTATTCACATGGAAATATCTAAAACATCATATTATGATACGAAAGAAATATTAGATAATATATGCTACTACAACCATACACGGACAATACAGATAACTCAGGGTTCAGATATGATTGTCCCCGGTCAACTACCGGGACTTCCTCAAGCAGATGCAGACTAAACGAAGTTTAGGCAAGTACCAAACCAAGTCAAACAACAACAAAATACTGTGAATTTATCTGTCATTGCAATCATGACTTCTACTGTCAATCTCCCTGTACCACCGCCCACGCACTAGGGATGCAAAGCGGCGCCCGAATCCGGCCCGCTTTGTAGTCAAAGGGTTAAAACTCAGTTGTGGCTCGATTACGCAAAACCAGTAGAATTTAACTAGCTTTGGCCTTTTGCCGGACTTCGCGAGCCCACTTTTGCGTGGCACACACCATTAGGAGGGCTTGGCCACCGCCCGCGCCCGCGCCTGCCTCCACCCAAAGTACCAGAGCCACGTCCATTGTTGAGGCCCGTCTGCTGTCCTCTCTGGCCCATGCCTCCTTGACTGGGCAGCCTTTGCTGAGCACCTGCACAATATTCCAGGTTTCTACAGTAAACACCTTGTGCAAAAACAATTTAATATAGGAGATATGTCGACAGGATTACTTGTCGTAAAAATAGAATTATGTTCAATCCTACATTATTATTAGTCACGAAGTAGAAGTCCCACAAATATGATTTCTAGTTACAGGATGCAGTTACGCTCATATCAAGCTAGCAAACAGTGGAATTAAAAGTGATTGATGTGGCTTATCTTGAGTATTCATGAATATCCATGTACATACAGTATACAAAACAGACAAGTAGGCATGCATGCACTGGTTTAACATAATTACCTGCTGGAGCACCATTCTTTTTCTTGTATGTGACATGAGTCCATGAATCCTCTTCATTCTCATGGTTATCTTCTTCTACCTCGACACCCTTGGGTCTGAAGATACCACTTTGAGTGTATGTGAACATGAAACCAATGGTTCTTTCCGCACCGAACTCAGCAATCCCTTGTACAGTCTTAGTGCTCATGTTGACAGCATGCACCCAGGCCACCTCATCAGAGTACATAGGCTTTGTCAGGATGTAAACCACATCAGGATCATGCAGGCTGAGAACTGGACTGCCTGCACGGAGCATCAAGGCCGGCGTCTCCACGCCGCCGCCCGGCATAATACCCTGCAGCAGAAGTTCAGAATGCTTCGGCGGGCCGATCTCAGAAGCTTTGAACTGGCAGTCCTGCTGCCAGTCCTGCTGCGAAGGATACTTCATCCTCCACGCATGAGCAACCCAATCTCCACTGACGTTGGTTGTGTCACTGCCTGGGCTGTACATACAGAAGTACCTGATGACGCCATCGACGGCGATGATGTCCCGAACAGTGCCGCCCAGGCCTTTAAGAGTAGGGAACCCCGACGATGGCAATGGTTTGTAGCTGATCGTGTTGCCGCCGAGGAGAACATCGTAGATGAAGATACCACGCCAGAGGTCGACCCAAGCCATCGATCCATATCTTCCTCCGATCGTGAACACCTTGTCCGTAATGTAGTAAAAGTAGTCGTCCGGAGGAGTGACTAGCTTGGTGTCCCATTGCCAGGTCTTGGAGTCGAACATGTGGATGTAGCGCTTTACAGGGGATGCGTAGGAATTCCGGTGGAGCACAACGATGAAGAACCTATCATCGGCGGGGCAGTTCAGGATACCAACTTCTCTGTCGGCGTAGTAGCCGGGAGTGGGGTTGGGGAGCAGGCGAAGACGTGGCTGCTGGTTGCCGGTGCCGGCAGAGTAGATGAACAACTCGTTTCTACGGCCAACTTCGAGGTTGTGCTCAGGGGAGGCAGGGACGCGGAGGAGGGCAAGGTCGTCCTCCGTGGCGACGACCAGGGGCAGTTTGGGGAACGCGTCGGGTTCGAGGCCAGGGGAGTGGACCGTGAAGTAGGAGACGCCCGGCGGCCGAGCGATCCAGAAGGTCACCTGGATCTCGCTCCGGCCATCGCTCCTGGTTCCGCAGGCGGTGGTCGCGTTCGTCTCGTCGTCGATGTAGGCCACGGGGTCGAGGAGGACCGTCGACTCGGGACGAGGGGACGAGACTGGGTCGTCGTCGGCGCTGGGGCGGCTGGCCGGACGCATCCAACGCGGCTTAATGGGGGCGGCCTCGTCTCCGCCGGAGCAGATCGCCGCACCTTCCTCTATTAGATACGCCATGGAAATTCTCGAACTGGATAGGGACTAGGAATCAGATCAAGGAGGCGTGGATTGTCGTCGACTGAAGGTGGATCGGATCGACTAGGAGGGTCAAGACCTGGTTCCATCCAGACCAGCTCGTCTGCTCGTGGATTAGATAGTGATTATGATAGCGTCACCACCTCAATCTCGGTTGATAAACCCAGCTGCTGTCAGTCTCAGAATTTCAGACTTATGTGTTATTTCCGTCAGTTTCGTCAGGTTTAGCTTTTTGCCATTTTCTGTTATAGAGTTTTGCTCCGGTCCTGTCGTCACAAACTGGAGCGAGTCATACTGAACCACGATCCGTTCGTGGGAGGCCACGAACACAAGGATCATGGCCATTTTTTCCCTTGTACTGAGGATAAAAGGAGAAGAATAGAATCAGAAAAGCAGCGGAACTTTGAACAGCACAAAACATCTCGTCTTTGTTCTTAGTTTCAGCAAATTCAGATCGCGAATTCGTGAGCTACAGACAATCTCAACGGTCTAGTCAAGAGGAGTTTTTTTTTTTTTTGACAATCTTTTTTTTAACAATCAATACACGATATATTTATAGTAGCGGAAAATACATGGTAGAAATACATGATCCGGAAATCCATATCGGGTTATGAGTGTATATGCACCCACAGCTTGAAAAAAAATTTTAAAATGTCAAAAAATTAAAAATACAATTTGTGGATACACTTCAAGACATTTTATGTTAACACAAAAAGTTTCGTGAAGAAAAGATATTTTTTTGTGACATTTGCAAAAAAGACAAATCCGGACGCTCCATAATGACTTTGTACGAGACAATTTTTTTGTTCTTTTTGCACATGTCACAAAAAATATCTTTCTACAGCGAAACTTTTTGTCCTAACACAAAATTTCCTGAAAGAATCTCATTGGATTTTTTTGATATTTTGAAAAGTTTTAAAAAACATTTTACATAATGAGTGCATCTACACCTGTGACCCGAAGCGTCGTGTCCTACATGATCTGACTATATCGATTACAAAATAAATTTTAAAAGAAACGAGCAAATCTTTGAGATCTTCTTCCATGCTTATGACATAATCTTGTATTTTTCTGAAGACAACCGTAAAAATATGACATATTAAACAAATACCTATAAGTACCAACGAGGATTCTCTCATAATTTTAATCTTGAGTCGCAATGACAAAAAAACACACGTAGTAAAAGTAATCAACCAATACAATATTGGCAAGAGTACCTTAACAGAAAGCAACCGAACACGCAAAAAGCATTCCCCCAGTGTTACGGGTCTCCTACCTTGGAGTAATGATTCCACCATTAGATCTTAGAAACGGAGAAGTCAAGGTCCACTTAGTGGAAAAGGAAGAGATCGAGCGATGCGGAGCCGGCATGTTTGCCCGCTGGGCCGAGTGTTCGGTCACTTCAGAGTCTTCGCCTTTAGAGAGAAATCCGCGTACGCCCCACAAAGAAAATGTATGTGCTAACGCGCAACGGCTTTCGCGCTCATCCCTTGCTTCAAAACTAGAGGTTTTAGCCCTCTGTTTGCTGGTCGTCAAAGACGAGAGCTTCGGGCCTTTGATTGACAGGTTTAGTGCCTGGTAGTGCAGAAATCCACTTTGGCACCCGGGTGCATATGGTGCATATGCACCCGGTATGCTTTTCGAAATTTAAAAATATGAAAATATTTCAAAAATATCTGAAAAAATAGGACACAAACATACGCAAGTAACGAATACTCTGAAAAATTTCGATAGAAAATAACAAATTTTCTGGTCTGTGTAAAAAAGACAAATTTCAGACTGAAATTTGTCTTTTTTGCAAAGAGCAGAAAATTTGTTATTTTCTATCGAAATTTTTCACGAGTGTTTGTTACTTGCGTATATTTGTGTCCAATTTTTTTCATATTTTTTAAATTTCGAAAAGCATACCGGGTGCATATGCACCCGGGTGCCAAAACGCCTCCCTGGTAGGAGGTCACTCCGTAGGCTCAGCAAACAATTCACTCAAGCCATTCAAGACCAGTTGCAGGGCGACAGACCATTGACTTGACATGACCGTAATACATACAGAACTCCCAGGATGCTTTGAGATTGTACAGCCTTGTCTACGTAATTGCAGAAAACACCCTTGGCTACATCCAATTCTAGTCGCCCAGTCCCTTCTAATTTGCAGAACAAAACCAATACTTCTTCGTTATCATGTTCCGTACCACATCCATCCATTCATCCAACTGAATCAAACAAGATTCAGATCAAGGACGAAACAGGAAAAAAAAATATGGATCACGGAGTAGGAGAGGGTCGAGCTGGACGCGGGAGGAGCATGTACGGAAATCTTGAAGCGATCCACTTCCTTTGTGAGCTCCATGGCTGTCGTCCTTCAGCGACGGATTGCCAGCAGCCTCGTTTTCAGAATCATATTTGCAAGGAACATACTGTGCAACCTTCTGACTCAGAATCATATTTGCATTTGCTCTGCAACTGGATTCAGGAATCAGGACAGACTGAGCAAAACTCCCACACTGCACCCAGCCAGATTATACTAGATACTCACGGCTCAGATGGGATTGTTCCTTCAACTACCGGGGCTTACTCAAGCAGATGAAGACTAAACGAAGTTTAGGTAAATGCCAAACCAAGCCAAAAAAACAACAACAAAACACTGAAACTTTGTCTGCCATTGCACTCATGACTTCTACCGTCGATCTCCCTGTACGTGACCTCCTCTTCCCGCACCATTATGTGGCCTTGGCCACCGCCCGCGGCGTCGTCCACCCAAAGTGCCAGAGCCGCATCCATTGTTGAGACCCATCTGGTGACCTCTGTGGCCCATGCCAATGTGCATCCCTCCTTCACTGGGCAAACTCTGCCGCCGAGCACCTGCACAACATTTCAGGTTCTTACCGTAAACACCTTGTGCAAAAATAATTTTTTAAATAGACGATATGTTGACAGGGTTCCTAGTCGTAAAAGTAGAAGTATGTTCAATGCTACAATATTATTGGTCACGAAGAAATCCCAAATATATGGTTTCTAGTTACAGGTATTCAGTTCTGCTCAATCGAGCTACCAAACAATGGAAGGAAAAGCGATTGGTGCTCCCATTGTCAGGATTCAAACTATAGTTGCTCTTTTCAAGCCACAAACCTCTTTTGCTGCCTATCTTGGTTGATGAAAATATTCATGTATATCCATATACATACAGTATACAAACAGACAGGTAGGCATGCATTGATGCATGCACTGGTTTAACATAATTACCTGCTGGAGCACCATTCTTTTTCTGTATGAACAACAGTCCATGAACCGTCTTCATTCTCATGGTTATCTTCTTCTACCTCGAATTCGATACCCTTGGGTTTGAAGATACCACTTTGAATGTATGTGAACATGAAACCAATGCTCCTTTGCGCATTGAACTCAGCAATGCCTTGTACAGTCTTAGTGCTCATGTCGACAGCATGCACCAAGGCCCCGTCATCAGAGTCCATAGGCTTCGTCAGGATGTAAACCACATCAGGATCGTGCAGGCTAAGAGCAGGACTACCTGCACGGAGCATCAATGGCGGCATAACCAAGCCCCGCAGCACAAGTTCACCCTTCATCCTGATCTCAGAAGCTTTGAAGTGAGAGTCAAGCTGCCACGTCTGCTGCGAAGGATAATTCATCCTCCACGAATAAGCGTGCAATCTCCACTGACGTTGGTGGTGTCGACGCCTGGGCTGTGCATACAGAAGTACCTGATGAAGCCATTGACGACGACGATGTCCCGAACGGTGCGACCAATGCCTGTCAGTGTAGGGTGCCCCCACAACGGCAATGGTTTGTAGCTGATCGTGTCGCCGCCGAGGAGAACATCGTAGATGAAGATACCATGCCAGAGGTCGACCCAAGCCATGGAGCCATGTCTTCCTCCGATCGTGCAGACCTTGTCTGTAATGTAGTAAGTGTAGCCGTCTGGTGGACTGACTGGCTTGGTGTCCCATTTCCATGTCTTGGAGTCGAACATGTGGATGTAGCGCGTCTCAGGGGTTGTGAAGGGATTCCGGTGGAGCACAACGAGGAAGAACCTCTCGTCGTCGGGGGGTGTTTCAGGATACCAACTTCTTTGTCGGCGTAATACCAGGAACTGGGGTTGGGGAGCCGGCGAAGATATGGCTCCTGTTGCCGGTGCCGGCACAGTAGATGAAGAAATTCGTTGATGCAGTCGTATCTCCGAGGTTGTGCTCAGGGAAGACAGGGATGCGGATGAGCGCGAGGTCGTCCTCCGTGGCGACGACCCGGGGCATTTGGGGTGAACGCGTCGGGTTCGAGGGCGGGGGCAGTGGACCGTGAAGTAGGAGACGCGCGGTGGCTGAGCGATCCAGAAGGTCACCTGAATCTTGCTCTTGTCATCGCTCCTTATTCCGTAGGCGGTGGTGGCGTTTGTTTTGTCGCGATGTAGGCCACGTTGTCGAGGAGGACCGTCTCAGGACGAGGGGAGACCGAGTCGTCGCGCTGGGGTGGTTGGGCGGACGCATCCAACACCTCTTAAGAGGGGCGGCGTCGTCGCCGCTCTCTCCGCCGAGCTGATCGCGTCACCTTCTTCTAAGAGGAAGTCCATGGAAATTTCTCCGCCGGAGCAGATCGTGCCCAATTTTTCAAAGAGATTTGGGTCCATGGAATTCGAACTGGAGAGGGAACGGAACAGAGAATCAGATCGACGGAAAGGAGGTGCGGACTGCCGTCGACTGAAGGATTGATCGGATCGACTCGGAGGGGATTGTGGGTGGCGGCGGAATCGGGAGAGACAAACCCTAGCGGGGAACGAGAATTGGATGAGAACGAGAATTGACGCGACCGGGTCTCTTCTCTTGGGACAAATTTCTGTATCCAAGTCTTAAGCGAAGCAATTTTTCTCTATTTTCTCGGATTTATACTATTCCGATTGATGGCCATGATGCAAATATTCTATTATGTAATTAGTATTGAATAAAACTCACACAAGCTATCAGTGAAGCTGTTTTGCATGTATAAAATAAGCTATACCTACTCTTGAAACAAATTTATATTTCCAAGTCTTAAACATGTCGGAAAAAACTGCGGTGAGTTGTCACGACTTCTCATACTGAAATTAAATAATTTATCACCTGTGATTTTTAATATAATTTTGAGATCAATTTGATAAGTTTTACATGCTATAAGTCTTTTGAGATTTTGCAAGTATTTTCCTAGCTTTTAATAATGAAACATTCAAATGTATCGAAACCCTTGGTTTTCCCGGTAGGACCGCTACTTCGATCTTTCTAAAACTATATGTTTCGTCATAAAACGGATTTTAAAACGGTTTTACCACATTTTTCGAATCTATAAGTGTCGAGAGTAATTTCTCAACAGGCCCAAGCCCATGGGTATGTTTACCTGTTTGTAAAAGAGAAAAATTGACTATTTGAGTGTTGAATTTTTTTTACTACACCGCTAAAAATAGTACTCCCTCCTATCCGTAAAAAATATCGCTAGAGAACAGCATAATGAGAACAAATTATACGTACACATGCCGATGCTTTTTATGGATCAGAGAGAGTATATATTTCTAGCTAGGTGGGGCCCATTTTAGGTTTTCAAACAGGGCTCCGGAGTTTGCCGGTGCGGCCCCTGGAAAAGATTCGTGTCTGTTGGGCATCATCGATCAGAGTCTTGATGGGTTTGGCGGAACGTCAGGATCAAACATGAAGCCAGGGACAATATGCGTTGCTTGCAATTGTACCCTTTCCCCTTGAACAGCCTCACCACTTACACACACTGTCTTCAGCTTTCTTCCATGGAGTGTGAAAGAACAAACGATGTCCCGGATGTCACCTAGAGGGGGGGTGAATAGGCGATTAAAACTTTTTCTAAAAAGGCTTAATAATTACGGAATAAAACTATGTGTTTAAATTAACAAGCCAACAACCTAATTACTAGGCTCACCTATGTGCACCAACAACTTATGCGAAGCAAAGCAAGCAACAAGTTGATAGCAAGATATGAACTTCAAGCACGAAGGCTATCACAATGTAAAGTGCATAAGTAAAAGCTCGGGTATAGAAAGAACCGAGTCACGACGAGAATGTATTCCCGAATTCCTCCTTGTTAAGGGAGTACGTCTCGTTGGAGGGGTGTGAGCTCGCCACAAGAGGCCTACTCAAGATGCCACAAAAGCCTCACCCTATTCTCCGATGAACCGCACCCAAGGGTTTGGTTCAACTTCCACTATCGGAATCCTTCGAGGCGGATTCCGGAGCCCTTTTACACTGTTCTTGGGGCACACACCCACAACTCAATTGGGGGCTCCCAAACTCGTGCCGAAGCTTCACAACTCGAAGTCTTTGCGGCACCTCCAAACCGTCTATGGTACACAATGCACCCAAGAGGCACAAAGCTCTTGGGAACACAATGCACCCAAGAGTAACAAGCTTCTCAACCTTCAACTTCACGTATCACCGTGAAGGGAGCAACCCGATGCAACTAATGCAAGAGGCAAGAACACACAAAGTGGTCAAGTCCTTCACTCTCAAATTCCAACCAAGCAACAAATGCTTTGGGAGGAATAAGAGAGGAAGAACAAAGGTGATGAACACAAAGCAACCCCAAAATCTAGATCCACTAGGTTCCCCTCACTTAGAGGAGATTTTGATTGGTGGAATGGTAGATCTAGATCTCCTCTCTTGAAACCCTAAGTTTGGGCAAGAATCATTGGAGGGATTTGGAGAGGGCAAGGTTTTCCAAAGTCAACAATGGAGGGAGAGAGAGTGAAATTCGTGCAGCCAAAAACCTTAGGGCAAATGGGGAAGAAGGGGGCCTTTTATAGGTCCCCTGAAAAACTAGCCGTTGGAGGCCACTCAGACCGGTGACTCCGGCCTAAGTACACCGAAGACTCCGGCCTGGGCCGGAGATTCTGGCCTGCCTCCGAACAGCTTCCGGTCTGGCACCAGAGGCTCACCAAACTTGGGTAAAACGCAGGAAAACACCTTGAGACCGAAGATTCCGGGTCCTCTGGCCGGAGACTCCGGACCATCTCCGGTGAACCTCCGGACTGGCAACAAGAACGCACCACAAGAAAGCCACTTACCAGCTAAAAACGAAGGACCGGAGATTCCGGGTCATTTGGGCCGGAGACTCCGGTGGGGCCGGAGACTCCGCCCCATCTCTGAGGTACCTCCGGACCGAGTCTAGAGACGCACCACACAAAAACGTTCGGCAGCGAAAACAAGAGAGGCCGGAGACTCCGGTCATTTGGGCCGGAGACTCTGGTGGGACTGGAGACTCCGCGACATCTCTGGGGTAGATCCAACAGAAAAATCAGAACCCCATAACTTTTGCAAATGAACTCTGTTTTCGATAATCTTGGACTCGTTGGAATCATCACAATGAGCACAACAAGATTATGCAGAGAAACATCATAGTCCAACAATATATTGTAAAACCAAATGGGGAAAGTTTAAAGCTCTTTTTCGCAAACCGAAAAACTGTTTTCTGTTGCAATTGAAGTCCGAATGAAGCAAAACCAATTTTGTTGGAAGGACGACAAAAGCAACCTTTGAAAAAGGCAAACTAGCAAAGGAGATTTTGCAAAGGGTTGGAAAGGTGAAACCTTCCAAAAGGATGAAACGGCAAAATCTCCAATACCGAAGATGCAAAATGAAGACGCATATGCAAACCGTTTTTGGTGATCTTAGCCTTGTTATAACACGCACGACAAGCACCAAGACCACACACCACGATAAGAGTCAAATAAGAACTAATGAAGATGATTTCAAGGATGCAAGGATGCAAGGGTTGAGCTCTCTACGAACGATACGATCAAGTTACTCGATCGAGAGCCCCTCTTGATAGTGCGGTTATCTATCCTATAATCCGGTCTCTCACTAAGCATCATGAGACCGGTAAAAAGGAAACCCTATCAAGATCATACCTTTATCTTGCGCATTAATCCACTTGAGGTCGATGGAGACGATCTTCATCTCCTCAAGACGACCATCTTCTTGATTGCGCTTCGCTTGGTGAAGATTCACATGTGGCTCCCCCATACACCAAGATGGAGAAGCACCACTTCAGCATATCTTCACTTGGCCTTTATCTTGATGACGAACACCTTGTCCTTGATCAACAAATGATCTTCTTCACCTCGACTCCAACACATGGAGAACAAGCAAGACCTTGACTCCAACAAATGGAGACAAGCAAGCTAATGGACACCTACAAATATAGCTCAATGCAAATATTAGTCCATAGAGATTGTCATTAATTACCAAAACTATGCATGGGGTCAACCATGCACTTTCAGAGTGCACTAGGCTCGCCGCAAACTCTGATTAAGTAACCTGTGCCTCTCCCATGTGCGTCCTCAACAACATTCAACGGGATCTCGCCAGAATTGAGAACCAATACGACTTTCTCCGTCAGGCAGCATTCCACCAGCGGTGTCTGATGTCTACTATCTGTTGGGTAACCCTATAAGTTTAGGATGGGTAACTCCATCACTATTGGGTGGATAACTTCTTCAGTCTAGGTGGATAACTCCATCACTACTGAGTGATAACTCCTTCAATACCGGGTGGTAACTCCATCAGTCTAGGATGAAAAGTCCATTAGTCTACAGTAGGTAACATTTTTAGTACTGGGTGGTAACTCTATAACTACAGGGTGGGTAACTTACATGTTATGGGGTTGGTAACTTACTTTTTATGGGGTTGGTAACTTTCGGGTTCAGAAAAAATTTATCAGAACATAGCAACATGGGATCTAGTTTCGAAGATCTCGACGCGACGAGCCCAACGGTGAAAACAAATCGTAAATCGGATAAACGGTTTGAGCTATGAAAGTTTTTGAAATTTCGAATTTTACATTTAATGCAGATGATGTCATCAGTTTTATCTTTTTCTGCATGCATGCTAAATAGCCTCTACACAAACTTTTTTCGGGTTGGTAAATTATGTGTTAAAGCCGGATAACTTACATGTTATGGGGTTGGTAACTTTTGGTCCCGAAAAAAATTTCGTCGAAACATATCGACAGGGGATCTAGTTTTGAAGATCTCGACGTGAGGAGTCTAACGGAGAAAACAGATCATAAATCGGATAAACGGTTTGAGCTACAAAACTTTTTAAATTTTCGAATTTAGCATTTAATGCGGGATGACATCATCAATTTTGACTTTTCCAAACACACAAACGTGAGCAATCTTTATTGAATTGGTGTGCATAGATCTCAACCATATATTCGGTTATCTACGATCCACATTGCATCTGAAGATTTGCCAACCGTAGTGCGTCCTATGATTAGATTTTCCCTAATTTTAAAGTTCTTACGATTACCGACCTGGCGACTTTGCGCCCGTTGAAACATAAGGTGTGAACGACATAGGGCGATTAAATGGGCCTTCAGCTGAAACAAAAATGTGCAGGCGAGTCGACCATACTATTCACTTCAAGCGAGGCATAGGGCGACGGGTCCTGCTTTTTGCCGCCTTTAACGGCAAAATACTTTCGCGCCGCGCACCCGGCCTTCCTTATTAGGTTTCGTGGGTCGGGCCCATCTCCGCAGTAGCATTCGTTCGTCCTACAGCGGCACTAAATGGGCAGCATTTTCGCGGCCCAGTAGTAGGTAGAGTTTTTCTTTTTTCTTTGTTGTTTCTTTTTTCTGTTTCTAAAATTTGAACATTTTAAAAATATATGAATATTTTTTAAAATTGAACATTTTCAAGAATAAACATTTTTAAATATTTTATAATTTAAATATTTTCAAAATCACTTTTTAATTTAAATAATTTTCAGATATGAACAATTTTTAATCTAAACAGTTTTCGAATTTGAACATTTTGAAATCTAAACATTTCTCGAATTTGAACATTTTTAAAATCCAAACATTCTTAAAATCATATACATTTTTTAAATTTCTTTTCAATTTAAAGAATTTTTAGGGTTTGAACATTCTTAATGTGAACCGTTTTTGAATTTGAACTTTTTTTAAGTCTGAACATTTATTAAAAATGAATATTTTCAAAATTATATACAATTTACTAAAGTTTTGAAAATTAAATAATTTTCGGATTCGGTCATTTTTTTAATCTAAACGTTTTTGAATTTGAACAATATCAAATCTGATTTTTTTTAATTTTAACATTTTCAAATCTGAACAATTTTAAATTTGAACATTTTTAAATCTGAACATTTTTTAAAATATATATTTTCAAAATCATATACAATTAAAAAAATAAAATAATAATAAAAAACAAAAATAAAAGAAATGGAAAAAATGATACCAAAGAAATAAAAGAAACAAAATAACAGAAAATAAAATAAAATGAAAAAGGAAACAAAAAACTAAAATGAAAGAACAAAATAGAAAAATAAAAGAAACAAAAAAGAAAAACGAAAATGAAAACAAAAACAGAAAAGAAAAGAAAAAAAAAGAAAAGGAACGGAAAGGAAAAAAGAAACAGAGAAAACAAAAACGCGAACTGGGCCAAACCAAGCCGGACCATTCCGCGCGAGGGGTGCGCGGCAGGAGTTAATTTTGCGGCTAAAGGCGGCAAATGGGAATTGGCTAGGGCGACCCGCAGCGACCCCTCCCGGTACACTTGGGCATACATCGGGCCACATCGTGTTTCGGGTCAGCCTATAGAAAGCCCAACCTCCAAAAGACAAGATCGAGCTTGGCTAGTTACCCTAAACTTTTGAAGCTGAGCCCGGCTCCACACAACGCCTGAGAGCCCGAGGCCCAAAAATCAGGAACGCGACCATTCTGTCTGATTTCATCTACATCCAAAAAAGTCCCCTAAAAAAAAACTCTACATCCAAAAAAGATGTACTCCTATTACCAGCAAGTCAGAACATAAATTCATTCGAAATAAAAGCTAGTAGCAACACGTCTATAGATCAAATCTATAGCAGCCACACATCCATACATGTACCACAAGGCACACATCGATTTCTCAACAATAAAAAGAAATGAGAAGAATACCAGCATGCTGGAGTCGTGCAAGAGCACGGGCCGTGGACTCGTCGAGTAGCAGCAGTGAAGAAGCATTGTTGCTGCTGCTGCTGCTGCTGCTTCGGGGAGAAGGGAGCACTACCGCCGTGCGGGCCAAGACGAATGAGCACCGCCACTGCCGCACAGGCCGGGCTCCGTCGACGCGCAGGGAACAAGTCTAGAACGTGAGCGACAGAAACGTGACAAGTGTCCAACTGCAGAAACTGTCGATTCATTCAGTTTGGCTGCATGTTACAAATAAATATTGTATAACCACCACTCTTTTACAAGCAAGGAAATGCAGCAACTCCTGCCAAGTAAACGGCTTCACCAATTCAGGTTGAAGATACTGCAATTCTAAAGCCGAGATCAAGAACATTGGCCAAACAAACTCCGAGCTTCAGTAACGAAATACAGTGTCTCGATGAGATGTTTAACAGCATAAAACCATTAGGTGGTCAAAACAATGTTTAGGATGTAGAGATCACAATTTCACAACACAGATACAACATCGGTAATAGACATCAGCTCAAACAAACTCAGGATATCGTCTTCCCAAACATACAAGCTGATTCAGGGCTACTAACTCCATGTTCTGCGTAAGGAATATACTGTGCTACCTTCGACTTCAGAATCATATTGCATTTAAATGGACAATCCAGATAACTCACAGTTCAGATATGATTGTCCCTGGTCAACCACCGGCCGGGACTTCCTGAAGCAGATGCAGAATAAACAAAGTTTAGGAAAATGCCAAACCGAATAGCCAAACAACAACAGAACACTGAAATTTTGTCTGCCATTGTGCACTCATGACTTATACGGTCTATCTCCCTGTACTTGCCCTCCTCTTCCCACGCCATTACCTGGCCTTGAGCCGCGTCAATTGCTGAGGCCCATCTGGTGTCCTCTCATGCCCATGCCAATGTGATCCCTCCTTGACTGGGCAACCTTTGCCGTGCACCTGCACAACATTCCAGGTTTTTAACGTCAACACCTTGTTCAACAACAATTTAACATAGACGATATGTCTACAGGCAGGGTTCCCAGTCATAGAAGTAGAATTATGTTAATACATTATTGGTCACAAAGTAGAAGTCCCACAAATATGATTTCTAGTTACAGGATGCAGTTCCACTCATATCGAGCTAGCAAACAATGGAATTAAAAGTGTTTGGTGCTCCCTTTGTCAGGATATAAACTAGTTGCTATGTTAACCTCACAAACCTCTGTGTGGCTTATACTGGTTGATGAAAATCTTCATGTATGTCCATATATATATACATATAGACAAGGATTACAAGCTTCCGTAGGTCTTCCCATGCTTGGTCATAGATAAACATCAAATTAATGGTGCCCTCACCTAGCATTCTAGAAACAGTGGCTACAGGAATTTCAAGCAAGCCCACAAACTCATATCCCATGTATGATCATAGATAAACATCAAATTAAGGGTGCCCTAACCTAGCATTCTAGAAACAGTGGCTACAGGGAATTTCAAGCAAGCCCGCAACCTCATATCCCATGTTTGATCATAGATAAACATCAAATTAATGGTGCCCTCACCTAGCATTCTAGAAACAGTGGCTACAGGAATTTCAAGCAAGCCCACAAACTCATATCCCATGTTTGATCATAGATAAACATCAAATTAATGGTGCCCTCACCTAGCATTCTAGAAACAGTGGGTACAAGAATTTCGGGTGAATAGCTCCTGTGCGACGTTTTTCATTGCTATTGGATTTGAAGCGACGTTTTTCCTGGAAATAGCTCGCATGCGACGCTGTTTTGGTTGGAAATAGCTCAGGGCCACAATAGCCATATAACGGCCGTTAAGGACACAGTTAGGTTAGATGAGACAGTTGATTAAAACATGATGGTCCTAATTAGTATCAGGTGCTAACCCAGACAAACCAACCGCTTTCCCACCCAGCGCGCGCGTGACCTTCTCTGGCGGCGGCGGCGGAGCTCACCTTTCCTTCTCGACGGCGGCGGTAGCGGAACTTTTTCAGAGGGCGGCGGCGCTTCCGTTCTACGGCGGACGTGGTGAGTGCCATTCGAGCGCTTCCGACCGAGCGCGCGCGTGACATTCTCTGTCGGCACCCGCGGCGGCGGGGAAACGTTCTCGACGGCGGGGGCGGCAGCGGAACTTTTTCAGAGGGCGGCGGCGCTTTCGTTCTACGGCGGACGTGGTGAGTGCCATTCGAAACCCTAATTCCTCTCCCATCATTCTCACATTAGATCTGAGGGCGCCCTTTTGAGCGTAGATTGTGGACGGCGGCGAGATGGAACCGGGAGAGGGGACAAGTAATGGGTAATTTCCCGAGGCTTGAACTTAATTTCAATTCTATACCCATTTGCTTACTACCTCGACTTCTAGCTCACCTTGGTCGCCGAAAAACAGGGGACATGGTAAATTCAAATTTTCGATCAAATTCTTTCCCTCCAAGGCAGTGTTGCTTGATGGCAGCATGCGGATGATTGAGAGAGACACGATGGTTGAATGGGATATACCTTTTGAAGAATTTGATCCCCAAGACCTAGAATTGAAGGAAGAGGAGGCCGTGAGGAATGTGGTGGAAAAAATTGGGGAGAGTGTGATTTGGGGGCCAGAACAAGAAGTTTCTTTGTTACGGTTCGATGATTGGAAACAGGAGTATGTTAGGATTGAGACAGGGGAAGAAATGGTAGAAGAAATCGATCGGCGAGACGGCTGGACAAGCAAAAGTGTTCTTTTTTTGGCAGAGCTCGTAGCTCTGAACCCTGCATCTAGGGTTGGATATGTGGCATCGAAGTTGGCTTGCCAGATTGCTGAGGATGATTGGTCTGCACAAAGGCAGATAGGGCCTTTAGTTACTGAATTGGCAGTGTTAAGAGCGGAGGCAGATGCAGAAGAGGCAGTTGATAATGTTGAGGAGGTTGTATGTATCGATTGGAATACAGTTGAGATTAATGAACCGACAGATTTGGTCATTGATCCAATGTCTGACATTGAAATGGCATCTATGTTTGGTATTCCTGTAGATGAGCAAGACAAGGAAAAGGAGAAAGAAGATTCTACAGATGATGGTAACAGACGGTCAAGGACTACAAATACAGATGCTAATGCTGATTTTGAAATAGATTCAGAGTTGATGCAGAATGCTGCAGTTGATGTGGATGATGGCCATGATGAAGAGCTTGTATGTGTTTATGACAAAGAAAATCCAGTTATTGAAGTAGGTAAATTGTTTCCAAGCATGGATGAGTTTAGGATGTGTTTCAGGACTTATGCAATCAAACATGAGTTTGAAACCAAGACTTTGTGGACAGATACAAAGAAATTCTATGCCAAGTGCAAAGGTTTTGATGGTGGTGCCATGCCATGCAAGTGGTATATATCAGCTAGACGTCAACCTGATGGAAGGACAATAAGAGTGAATCAAATTCCAAAAGTACATACTTGTATGACAACTTCACAACAAGTTACAAAAATGACATCCCAACTTTGGGTGGCAGAAAAAATCACTCCTATTTTATCCAAGAAACCAAACACGACTGCAAAGAAACTGAAAGTAGACCTGGAAAAGGATTACCCAATCCAGCTGCAATATACGACAGTGTGGAAGGCAAAGCAAAGAGTAATGAAAAGATTATTTGGTGATTGGGCAAATACCTTTAGAATGCTTTATAACTTCAAAGCAGAAGTGGATAAAAGGTGTCCAGGCAGTGTTGTTGAGATAGATACTGAGGTGACACCAGATGGGAAAGTGTTCTTCTCCAAATTCTTCATGGCTTTAAAGCCTTGCATTGATGGCTTCAAAGCAGGATGCCGTCCATATTTGAGTATAGATTCATCATTTTTGACTGGCAAGTGGAATGGACAACTTGCAGCTTGCAATGCTCTAGATGGACACAATTGGACGTACCCTGTAGCTATTGGCTTGTTTCAGTCTGAGTCAGAAGCTTCATGGACATGGTTCATGCTGCAGTTGAAAAGTAGCATTGGTCCAGTGTTCCCTTTGGCAATCCACACTGACGCATGTAAAGGGCTAGAAAATGCAGTGAAGAATATTTTCCCACATTGTGAGCAGAGGGAGTGCTTTGGTCATATGTGGATGAATGTGATAAAAAAATTCAGAGGAGATGCATTTGGCCGCTTGTGGCCAGCAGCAAGAGCATACAAGGTTAGTGCTTGGGAGTATCATATGAATAAGATAAAAGAAGCAAGCACTGAGTTTGGCCCTTGGATGGACACATACCATTCTCTTTTGTGGTACAGGTCAGGATTTAACACTGCCATCAAGTGTGATCATATCAACAACAATTTGGCAGAAAGTTTTAACAACAAGATAAAGGATTTCAAGGACTTGCCTGTCCATGACATGGTTGACCAAATTAGGATCATGATCATGAAGTGGTGGGAATTGAGAGCAAAGATTGGTGATAAGCTGCAAGGGCAGGATAAACTGCCTGCTGTGGTGCAGCAGGTAGTCAACAGGAGCAGAGGGCTTGCACATTTGTTAGTTGTGAAATCCTCATTGCATTCTGGTGAAGTTAAAGATACAAAGACTACCAGAAGGCATGTTGTTGACACTGAAAAGAAAGAGTGCAGCTGCCTTGAGTGGCAACACACTGGAAAACCTTGTGAACATGCCATCATTTTCTTGGCATCCAAACCCAAGCTAAATATGCACCCATATTTGCATGAATATTACTCAGTTGAAAAATTCATAGCTGCATATGCACATCCAATTCCACCACTTACAGATCAGTCTCAGTGTCTTGAAGTGGACATAGAATTCTCCTTGTGCGCTCCTTTGACAAGAAGGAAGGCTGGCAGGCCGAAACAGAGTAGATTCAAGCCTTGGTTTGAAAAAGGTGGGAGCAGTAAGAAGGGGAAGAAAGACGCCAAGCCAAAGAGGCCCCAAAAAGGTAACAAAAATAGATGCAAGCGTTGTGAAGAACTTGGACACCGAGCTGGATCCATCAAGTGTAGATACACCGATCCAAAGGTGACTGTCAGGAAGAAACGTGTGTTTCAGCCCCTTGAAACTGAACCTCTTTGTCCAGCCAAAAAGGCCAGAATTGGAGGGTGTAGAAAGAAGAGGAGTGTGCAGACTGTGTTCGGCTCTGTCGATGTTGCAGTGCCTGTGCAACCTGGAGATGTGCAACCTGAATCTATTTTGGAGGAAGTTGAAGCTGTTCTGGACCAAGTTGAAACTGAAGTTGTTCTGGAAACTGAAGCTGAAGCTGTTCTGGAAACTGAAGCTGAAACTGAAGCTGAAGCTGTTCTGGAAGCTGAAACTGAAGATGTGGAAACTGAAGCAGCTTTGGATCAAGTTTTCCAGCCTGAAATTCCCCCTCGAAGGCCTAGTGAAGGAGATTCAAAGAAAACAAGGAGCATGAATGATCTTCTTGATATAGAAGCAAAAGCAAGCCGAAGCCGAAGAAGAAGAAATCAAATGCTAAGAAAAATTGATGTATTGCTACTCGAATTTGATTCTTGAACACTTGTGTGATTTGTAATAATGCTACTTTGATTCGTGAAAACTTGTGTGATTTGTAATAATGCTAAACTAGAATTTGAGTTTGAAATTCAAATATTTGCCGAAATTCAAATATTTGCCGAAATTCAAATTCAAACAGAGAGCTTGAATGTATATATAACTTTTTTATAAGACCCAATAGGTAGTATGTGACATTATAAGACAATGTGCACTGGTTTTCCATTTTTTTTGATTTTTTTTGAATTTTTGTTGCTCATTTCAAATTCGGTCAAACCCTTAGTTTGACCGGCATTTAAACAAGTTCTACACACAAAAATGGAAAAGTAAGCCTGGATCCTTCTTAGTCATACCAAAATGAACCTTTGGTGGGGTTTTGGACAACTTCATTCCCAAAACCTTAACCACTTGTCTTCAACCTTGACTTCATATGGCAGAGTTCTGCCGATATCACATCTTATGCATGAACAGAGAGCTTGAATGTATATATAACTTTTTATAAGACCCAATAGGTAGTATGTGACATTATAAGACAATGTGCACTGGTTTTCCATTTTTTTGATTTTTTTTGAATTTTTGTTGCTCATTTCAATTCGGTCAAACCCTTAGTTTGACCGGCATTTAAACAAGTTCTACACACAAAAATGGAAAAGTAAGCCTGGATCCTTCTTAGTCACACCAAAATGAACCTTTGGTGGGGTTTTGGACAACTTCATTCCCAAAACCTTAACCACTTGTCTTCAACCTTGACTTCATATGGCAGAGTTCTGCCGATATCACATCTTATGCATGAACAGAGAGCTTGAATGTATATATAACTTTTTTATAAGACCCAATAGGTAGTATGTGACATTATAAGACAATGTGCACTGGTTTTCCATTTTTTTGATTTTTTTTGAATTTTTGTTGCTCATTTCAATTTTGGTCAAACCCTTAGTTTGACCGGCATTTAAACAAGTTCTACACACAAAAATGGAAAAGTAAGCCTGGATCCTTCTTAGTCACACCAAAATGAACCTTTGGTGGGGTTTTGGACAACTTCATTCCCAAAACCTTTCTATCAACATGTTAGAAATGGCCTCAAAAGCTAGGGGAAACAACCCCATTTCTATCAACTTTTTTTCTAACCTTGTCCAAATCACCTAGATATTATTCCTTACCTTGTGTTCGACATTAGAAGACAATGTGCGGAGGTTTTTCATTGTTTTGATTTTTTTTGAATTTCTGTTGCTGAAGACAATCTCGCTGTACACGCACCGTCGATCTACGCTTGCAATGAACTTCAGCCGTCCGATTGTTCTTGTAGAAGGAATCTTAGGCCAGGCTCTGGGCGATCCGTGGGAGGGCTGGTTCCGCTAGCTGATTGGCTAGCCTTTTTTTTTTCAGAGCGTGAGAGAGGATAAGGATGCGATGCGTGGCACGGCGCATGCAAGCGCGCGCTGCCGCAGGCCTCGACCACGTCGCAGCCTAGCTATTAATTTTTTTGCAGCGTCGCATCCTAGCTATTCGGGAACTATTCACATCTGAGTTTCTCTTTTTTGTTTCTCGATGTATATTTCGTATTTTGAGCTGAAATTTTATGGGGTCACGCAAATATGTGCTGTGAACATGCATGATTTTTTCCAGATTTTTTCGCAATGTTTAAATTTGAATTTAGCCCGCATGTCACCGTGTGACATGCAAAAGGTGCATGTCACTGGATCTGTGTCCTTCAAGCGTCGCACGGAGCATTACTGCACGCGTTGGTCCGTTGCGTTAGACTTTGGACTTGCGTTAATGCACGCATGCAGGGTCACGTCGCACGTACTACGAAACGTAATTTTTTCTACGCTTTCAGACGGCATGTCTTTCACACTGCCTCCTCCTCCCTCATCCACCCCAATTAATACGCACGTCTCATCGCAGTCTTTAAATGGAGCCTATCCAACCCATTGCCTCCTCTCATCCCTCTCCAGCCCCATTGCCTCCTCCTCCCTCTAGCAACATGGACAGCCCAATCTCTCTCCCTTCCAGCCCCGAGCCCTACAGCGACGAGGACAACCACCCACAGCCGCTTGGCTGGTGGGAGGCGCCGCCGAGGGATCCTCCGAGGCGTCGGCGTCCCAAAAAACGCCGGCGATCCGTCTTCGCGGAGGGCCCCTTCGTCCACAACCCCACTCCCGACGACGTCGCGAAGATGAACAACCGCTCCGAGGAGGCCCTCGAACGCGGTCTAGCCTTCCTGGAGATGCAGGAGAGGGAGGAACTCGCCGCCGAGGAGAGGAAGGAGGCGGCCGCCGAGGAGAGGAAGGCGGCGGCCGCCGAGGAGAAGAAGTGGTACCCCGTCCGGGAGGACAGGGCCACGAAGCGGCTCCGGGAGGAGAAACTCCGGGCCTTGTCCGACGCCGAGAGGGCGGCCAGGGCGGCGGAGTGGAGGAAGGCCGCCGGCGGCGACTAGGTTACGGCCCGCAGACGAAGGGGCGCCAACGGGTAGCGGTTAGGGTTTAGGGCCCTTTATATTTAGGGCTATGAAATGTAATTTTTCTTTTTTAGTTTAATATATGTAACGTGTAATGTGGGTCGGGCCACTATATATATATATATATGTAATGTGGATGCAGTTATGGATAATATATGTTATGGATGCCAATGTTTTCTTTGACTCCTTAATGTCCTCAAGAAATTCATTTGAATTTTGGGGTAATTTTCAGCAATAGCCAACATACTCTTCTCCCGTCGCTGTGTGTTAACCGCTGGACCGTCGCTGGTCTTGACGCGTGACCTGCAGTCCAACTGACTAGTGGGGCCCCGCGTCCCATCGATGTTGTCACGTCAAAACCCAGCACCGCCCCTCTGCCTGGACTGTGCACGTGTCAATGGTGAAAGAAAAGGGACAAATCTCAACCAAGCGTGGGAATTCAAAACCATGGCCCTTGATAATGCTAGCATGCCTTAAAATGTCTTACAAAAGTGAACAGAGTGAGTAAACAAACTAAAATGCTGAAAAATAATAAGTAAATAATAAAAAGAAGAGAGGACATAGGGAGAGGGAGACGCATCCTATTTTATTGGGCCCAACAAGACGTTTAGGCCTGGAGTGTGCACGTTTTTTTTTTGCCGAAAGATCACATCTTTTGACATTGGGCCTGGCTAGGTTTTACTTGGGCCTGGCCTTTTCGCCTATCCGTTGTAGTTTTTTTTTCTACAAAAGAACGGAACATTTCACACACATTTCTAACGTTTTACAAATTTAACCAAACTAAATAAATGTTGGATTTGTGATGCATATCTGCCAAGTCTTAGCCATACACAAATGGCCCGAGCTAACTGCTACACTAATTACATTGTTACAATGACCAAGGATCAGCAAATAGACAACACACATTTGCAACATTTTTGGAATTGGAACAAACCAAATGAATTTGCATCTGTCATGCATTACTTCCAAGTCTTAGCCATACAGAAATTGTCCAAACTAACTGCAACACTAGTTACATTGTTTAGTGACTAATGATCAGCAAATAAACAACACCAAGAGCAATTGCACATAAATAAAAAACTACAGACATCAGATTGTCCTGCTTCTTCAGATCGACAAGCTTCTTTAGGTGCTTGTTCATCTTCTTCATCTCCTTCACTTCCGCCGCAACCCCGGCCGCTTTCCCCACCGGAGCAACCACCGTGGCTGATCCCCACTGCTCGGCCGACGGCGGCGAATTGACCTCCAGGAAGGCGCCCTCCAGTTCAATCCTATTGATGTACTCATCAAGCCACTCGAAATGGTGGCATTTCCGCAGATCCGGCTGAAAACAGAGCAAAATTTCCCCAAATCGGATGAAACCCTAATTACCAAATCGGATGAAAACCACAAAATTGATGAAAATAAAATGAAATTGGTAGAGGGGAAACTAAGATCTCACCTTCCCTGGCTCTGGTTTGCTCTCGCATTTCACAAACTCGCGCCCGGCGTTGCCTTTCTCATCGCTCACGGTGGTCAGGCGCTTCAGGGGCGCCGTCCGTGGGCAGTCAGGGCACCGTCCCAGCGGCACTGGACCATAGCGCGGCCACCGGCAGGTTGAAGCGGAGGTCGACATCACCGCCGGCGTTGCAGCGCTTAGAGGATCGCCGGAGAAGAAGTGGGGTAGGAACGGGCGGATGCTCTGTACTGCAACGGTCGAATGAACGCTGGCTCCGGTGCGGGGACGAGATCATCTCTCTTGATGCAGCTACGTGTTCTGGGTCCCACGACGTGAGGTGGACAAGCAGTGGGTCCCACGATCTGACGTGGATAAGTTTTGGGTCCCGCTCAGCCCATGTAGTTTGAATTGATAAGCTGTCTACTGATGTTTAAGAGAAGTGTCGCATTGCAGCTATAAGCCTCCCGTCAGACGTCGCATGCTAGCTATTTCCAGCAACAACGTCGCATGCTAGCTATTTCCTTGGAAAAACGTCGCACAGAAGCTATTCACCCATCCAAGAATTTCAAGCAATACCATAAGCTCATATCTAAGCAACCCCTTCAAGTTTGCAACCATTTGAAGGGGTTTCTACAGTGGTATACAAAACAGACAAGTAGGCATGCATGCACTGGTATAACATAATTACCTGCTCGAGCACCTTTCTTTTTCTTGTATGAAACAAGAGTCCATGAATCCTCTTCTTTTACCTCAATACCCTTGGGTTTGAAGATACCGCTTTGAGTGTATGTGAACATGAAACCAATGGTCCTTTGCGCATTGAACTCAGCAATCCCTTGTACAGTCTTGGTGTTCATGTTGACAGCATGCACCCAGGCCACGTCATCAGAGTACATAGGCTTCGTCAGGATGTAAACCACATCAGGATCATGCAGGCTAAGAACTGGCCTGCCTGCACGGAGCATCAAGGCCGGCGTCCCGTCCGGCATAATACCATGCACCAGAGGTTTGATCTCAGAAGCTTTGAAGTGGCAGTCCTGCTGCCAGTCCTGCTGCGAAGTATACTTCATCCTCCACGCATGAGCAACCCAATCTCCACCGACGTTGGTGGTGTCACTGTCTGAGCTGTACATACAGAAGTACCTGATGAATCCATCGACCACGACGATGTCCCGAACAGTGTCACCCAGGCCTTGTCGCCGCCAAGGAGAACATCGTAGATGAAGATACCACGCCAGAGGTCGACCCAAGCCATCGATCCATGTCTTCCTCCGATCGTGAACACCTTGTCCGTAATGTAGTAAGAGTAATCATCCGGAGGAGTGACTTGCTTGGTGTCCCATTGCCAGGTCTTGGAGTCGAACATGTGGATGCAGCGCGTCACACGGGATGCGTAGGAATTCCGGTGGAGCACAACGATGAAGAACCTATCATTTGCGGGGCAGTTCAGGATACCAACTTCTCTGTCGGCGTAGTAGCCGGGAGTGGGGTTGGGGAGCAGGCGAAGACGTGGCTGCTGGTTGCCGGTGCCGGCAGAGTAGATGAACAACTCGTTTCTACGGCCAACTTCGAGGTTGTGCTCAGGGAAGACAGGGACGCGGAGGAGGGCGAGGTCGTCCTCCGTGGCGACGACCAGGGCCAATTTGGAGAACGCAGAGGGTTTGAGGCCAGGGCAGTGGACTGTGAAGCAGGAGACTCGCGGCGGCTGAGCGTGAGCGATCCAGAATGTCACCTGGATCTCGCTCCGGCCATCGCTCCTGGTTCCGCAGGCGGTGGTCGCGTTCGTCTCGTCGTCGATGTAGGCCACGGGGTCGAGGAGGACCGTCGACTCAGGACGAGGGGACGAGACCGGGACGTCGGCGCTGGGGTGGTTGGGCGGACGCATCCAACGCGGCTTAATGGGGGCGGCCTCGTCTCCGCAGGAGCAGATCGCCGCACCTTCCTCTATGAGATACGCCATGGAAATTCTCGAACTGGATAGGGACTAGGAATTCAGATCAAGGAGGCGTGGATTGTCGTCGACTGAAGGTGGATCGGACTGACTAGGAGGGTCAAGACCTGGTTCCATCAAAGACTAGCTCGTCTGCTCGTGGACAATGCAATCTTTGTCATAGCTCATCTCGCGCCGCCAAGGCACGCGTTCATGATGCATAGCTCATCTCGACGCAGAAGGATCTCTCGAAGCGTGATATCCATAGGCTGATGCTACTCATCTCTGTTGACAAAACCTGCTGCTGTCAGTTTCAGACTTGGGTGCTGTTTCCGTCAGTTTCGTCAGGTTTAGCTTTTTGCCATTTTCTGTTAGAGTTTGCTCCGGTCCTGTCGTCACAAACTGGAGCGAGTCATACTGACCACGATCCAGTTCGTGGGAGGCCACGAACACAAGGATCATGGCCACGGTTTCCCTTGTATACTGAGGATAAAAGGAGCAGAATAGAATTAGAAAAGCAGCCGAACTTTGAGCAGCACAAAACATCTCGTCTTTGTTCTTAGTTTCAGCAAATTCAGATCGCCAATTTCGTGAGCTACAGACAATCTCAACGGTCTTGTCAAGAGAAGTTTTTTTTGGCACATGTCATAAAAAATCTTTCCACCGCGAAACTTTTGTCCTAACACAAAATTTCCTGAAAGAATCTCATTGGATTTTTTTGATATTTGAAAAGTTTTTAAAAAATATTTTACACAATGAGTACATCTACACCCGTGACCCGAAGCATCGTGTCCTACATGATCTGACTATATCGATTACAAAATAAAGTCTAAAAGAAACGAGCAAATCTTCGAGATCTTCTTCCATGTTTATGACATAATCTTGTATTTTTCTGAAGACAACCGTAAAAATTTGACATATCAAACAAATACCTATAAGTACCGCGAGGATTCTCCCATAATTTTAATCTTAAGTCGCAATGATAAAAAAACAACGTAGTCAAAGTAATCAACCAATATTGGCAAGAATACCTTAAGGGAAAGCAACTGAACACGCAAAAAGCATTCCCCCATGTTACGGGTGCCCTACCTTGGAGTAATGATTCCACCATTAGATCTTAGAAACGGAGAAGTCAAGGTCCACTTAGTGGAAAAGGAAGAGATCGAGCGATGCGGAGCCGGCATGTTTGCTCGCTGGGCCGAGTGTTCGCCCACTTCAGAGTCTTCGCCTTTAAAGAGAAATCCGCGTCCGCCCCAACAAGAAAATGTATGCGCTAACGCGCAACGGCTTTCGCGCTCATCCCTTGCTTCAAAACTACAGGCTTTAGCCCCTGTTTGCTGGTCGCCAAAGACGAGAGCTTCGGGCCTTTGATTGACAGGTTTAGTGCCTGTAGTGAGGGTATTTTGTGGTCTATTGTCCTCTTAGGAGGTCACTCTGTAGGCTCAGGAAACAATTCACTCAAGCCATTCAAGACCAGTTGCAGGGCGACAGACCATTGACTTGACATGACCGTAATACATACAGAACTGGGACGTCCCATGTTCTGGATCACAGAGTAGGAGGGGGTCGAGCTGGACGCGGGAGGAGCATGAATGGAAATCTTGAAGCCATCCACTTCCTTTGTGAACTCCATGGCCGTCGTTCTTCAGCAATGGATTGCTAGCAGCCTCGTTTTCGTCAGCGGCGGCAGCCGATCCAGAGCCGGGAACACGAATCCATGGCGGCTGATCTAGGGTCGGGATCATGGATGCATGGCGCCATGGCGGATGATTAGTGGCAGGTTGCCTGGATCCATGGTAGCGACCGTTTCCGTGCTTTCGAGGGTCGCCGGCCATGGCTTGCTGGGGGGCCAAGGAAAAGGGGATGGAGGCCGGTGATTACGATCTGGTAGGAAGTGTGCATGTACAGGTTCATCCATATGGGAGCAAGACTGCAAGAAGTGTACAATGTCAAGGCTGTGACTGTAAAACGATAGACACGAAGTTTAGATATTTACCAGACCAAGCCAAACATCAACAACAAAATACTGTGAATTTATATGTTATTGCAATCATGACTTCTACGGGGTGTCGTTACGCGAAGGGAGCCCTTCACGAAGGGTGATTTCTGTGCACAGCTACGGGCTAGGCTCCACGTGTCGGTTCCTAATCATTGCGTAAGAGCATCTCCAAGAGTTTGGCAAATCAAGTTGGCATCAACAAATTTTTGGCAAAACAAGAAAAGGTCGCCTCCAACAGATATGCATCCGAACTTGGCAATTTTCCAAGTTGGTAAATCCCTCCCCAGGGTATAATTTGCCAAGCTGTCTCTACTTGGCATTGTCTCGCTACCAATGTTGGGCCCGATCAAAAAAATGCTTGTGGGTCTTATTTTTTGGTTTTTGCAAGTCAAAAATAGCAAACTCTTGGAGAGGGGATCTTTTTTTACTTGCCATATTGTTTTGGGAGTTGCCAAAACACTATATTTGCCAAGTAAAATTTGCCAAACTCTTAGAGATGCTCTAAAGCAAATTGAACTTTTCCTCCTTTTCCCTTTACGCCTCGCACGTACGCACCGCGCGCGGTCGTCTACGCGGCAGCGATGCCCCGCGTGTGTCACTGCCTGTTCACATGGGTCCGATCGTTGCCGTTGCAAGTACAGATGTACAGATCGCTGCTAGCGAAGCACGCACAGATGTACGAAGCAATCACATATGTACAGATCGTTGCCGTTGCACCTCGTTGCTTCAGTTGTCCAGCAAATATACATAAGCAAAATGTACAACTACACAATCAAATGTACAGACAAAGTATAAACAAATTAATTCTAAATCTCTCTTACATACCGGTACATAAGTTGGCTTAATTGCCACTCTCATCCTAAACCCTAAGTTATAATATATTATATATATAGATATATATATAGATATATATATATATATATATAATATATTAATATATTATAAGTTACAACGTTTTCATGATCTAGCGGCTCGGCTTCGTCCCCCGTCGCCGCTACCGCGACGTACGGACGGAATCAGCCTCGGGGCGTTAGGTACGGAGGCTTCATCGCTCGTTGACGCGACTACGCTAACGGTTGCATAATGTCCGTTACATGGCAATGTTCGTTAGAAATATGGATGTACAGAGTTTTCAGAGCAGAAAGTACAGATTATAACGACCAGGATGTACACACATGTTGTTACAGGATGTACACACATATTGTTACTGGATATACACTCACGTTGTTACTGGATGTACAAAATTTGAAAATGTACAAACTGAAAATGTACAAAATCTGGAAATATACAACCACGTGCTACCGGATGTACAACCACGTGCTACCGAATATACAAAAAAAAAGTTTCTCGAAACCTATCAACATGGGATCTAGTTTTAAAGATCTCGACGCGAGGATCTCAAATATGAAAACGGTTCGTAATTTGTATCAACGGTTCTAGAGATATTTCATTTAAAAAAACGAATCTAAAAATAAATGTGTTTCCATCCATCCGTCCTCCATCCGGTGGGATGGGAAAATCCTACCAAAACTCTCTAGTGTTGCCACTTGTCACGCATACAAACACCCACGGAGGGACCAAGCGAGGAGAAGGTGACACTTGGCGCGAGAAGAGCGGAGGAAAAGTTCCTTACAAAGGATTCCCTTTTTCTAAGGATTGCCCTTCTACCGTCGATGTCCCTGTACCACCGGCCGCGCACAATTAGTAGGCCTTGGCCACCGTCCGCGTCCACGCCGACGCCTAGCTCCAGCCAAACTGCCAGAGCCGCGTCCACTGTTGAGGCCCATGCCTCCTTGACTGGGCAGCCTTTGCTGAGCACCTGCACAATATTTCAGGTTTCTACCGTAAACACCTTGTGTAAAAACAATTAATATAGGCGATATGTCGACAGGGTTCCTTGTCGGAAATAGAATTATGTTCAATTCTATATTATTATTAGTCACAAATTAAGTACAAGTCCTACAAATATGATTTCTAGTTAGATGCAGTTCTACTCATATCAAGCTAGCAAACAATGGAATTAAAAGTGATGGATGCGAGACTGGACGATCTGTCCTGGAGGGCATCTACACCGTTTTTCTAAAAATGCATTTCAAATACGATTTAAAATGTGTAAAATTTCCGAAACAAAATTTTATGTGTACATCTCTTTGAAACATTCGCGCATCATATTTTTTTTGAAAAAAAAGCATTTTATTTTTCTCACAAAAAAGACAAATTTCAGTACTGAGAACAAAACTTTTCAAAAGAGATTTTTTTGTCATTTTTACACAGACCAAAATAATCGTTATTTTTTTACGAAATTTTATGCGTGAATATAGAACATGAATACGCACGTCCGCAAAAAAATTCGAATTTTTCTATCATTTGGAAATATGTTTTTGAAACAGGGTAGATGCCCCAATGTTCATCTATGCATTTTCCTGATGGATGCTCTCATCTTCAGTAGTCAAACTAGTTGATCTTTCAACTCGTAAACATCCTTGTGGCATATCCTGGTCGATGAAAATCTTCATGTATGTCCAGATACATACAGTATAGAAAACAGACAAGTAGCATGCACTGGTTTAACATAATTACCTGCTGGAGCACCACCCTTTTTCTTGTATGAAACATGAGTTCATGAATCCTCTTCATTCTCGTGTTATCTCTTCTACGTCGATACCCTTCGATTTGAAGATACCACTTTGAGTGTATGTGAACATGAAACCAATGTTCTTTCCGCGCCGAACTGGGCAATGCCTTGTACAGTCTTAGTGCTCATGTTGACAGCATGCACCAAGGCCCCGTCATCAGAGTCCATAGGCTTCGTCAGGATGTAAACCACATCAGGATTGTGCAGGCTAAGAGCAGGACTACCTGCACGGAGCATCCACGCCGCCGCCGTCCGGCATAAGACCCTGCAGCACAAGTTCAGGACGCTTCGGGCTGCGAAGGATACTTCATCCTCTAGGAATAAGCGTGCCAATCTCCACTGACGTTGGTGTTGTCACTGTCTGGGCTTAAATACAGAAGTACCTGATGAAGCCATTGACGACTACGATGTCCCGAACAGTGCCACCCAGGCCTGCCAGAGTAGGGAGCCCCTGTAAAACGTAATATGCAACGGTGCCAATATCGGCCCGTGTGGTGTGTATTTTATATGCAAAGAAGGTTACAGGAGTTGTGCCTTGCCGTATAGGTCAAGGACAACAGGCCGGGTACAATACAGATACGTTAGCTACAACGTTTAACACTCCCCCTCAATCTAACTTATCTAAGTTAAGATTGCGTTTAAAATCTTCTAGTCGACTAGTCGAGAGTGCTTTAGTAAAACCATCTGCCAGTTGATCTCCTGTAGGTATAAACCGTATGTCCAAAAGTTTTAAGCTACTCTCTCACGAACAAAGTGATAAGCCCTTCTATATGCTTTCCTGCATGAAACACAGGATTGGCAGAGAGATATGTAGCTCCAATTTATCACACCACAAACATGCAGCTCTCGGCTGTGGTACTCCCAGCTCCTTTAACAAAGTTTGTATCCAGATCACTTCGGCTGTTGCATTTGCTAGAGCTTTATACTCAGCTTCTGTACTAGAGCGAGAAACTGTTGCTGTTTCCTCACAGTTCCACGAAATCAAATTAGATCCAAAGAATACAGCAAAGCCACCTGTGGATCGCCGATCATCTGGACAACCTGCCCAATCAGCATCAGAGAATGCACTTACAAGAACACGCCACTTGCTTAGCCGCAAGCCAACAGAAAGTTTCCTCGCAAATATCGCAAAATCCGTTTAACCGCTGTCCAATGAACTGTTGTAGGTGCATGTAAGAATTGACAAACCTTATTAACCGAATAGGCAATGTCAGGCCGTGTCAAGGTGATATACTGCAATGCTCCTACAATTCTCCTGTAACAAGTAGAATCCTCATTACTTAACGCTTCACCATCTGTCAAGGACAGCTGCTCTAAAGTTGACAAAGGAGCATCAACAATTTACACATTTTCATATTCACCCGTGCGAGTATATCATTAGCATACTTCTCTTGAGAAAGAACAACACCATCATGAACCTTCTTAACTTCTATTCCCAGAAAGAAGTGGCAATTCTCCCAAATCCTTTAATGCAAAAGCCATACCAAGGTCACGAAGAAGGGCATCAACAGCTGCATCTGAGGAACTGACTAAAACAATATCATCAACGTAGATTAGCATATAGATAGTCACTCCCCCTTTGTTGTAGAAGAACAACGAAGTATCAGCTTGTGATGCAGAAAAACCAAGTTGCTGGAGCTTAGAGCTGAGCCTAGCATACCACGCCCGAGGAGCCTGGCTTCAGCCATATAGAGCTTTATCCAGTTTACAAATATACTCTGAGCGAGAACATCAACATACCCAGGAGGTTGTCGCATATACACCTCTTCTTCCAGACACCATGTCAGNATCATCGATCATGGCTCCACAGTCGCCTAGTCCTCTGCCTAGCAAACAAAACGCCAATCTAGCAATGCATGTGCCGTGGTGGAACAGCTGGGAACACAACACGGGCTAGGCTGCCGCGGTTCTATAATTAATTTCTAAATTGTCTCACAACCAATTAGCTAGTACAAGTTTAATTTCTACTATATATCTCAAAGAAAAATGTTACTTCTAATCTATATATACTCCAACTAGCATGTGCAGGTCACCCTGCATGCAGGCAACTGACCCCCATCGAGCTTTGGATAGTCTTTGTGCACTTTGTTTGTGTGGAAAGGTCACGAGCTAGGGCCAAGGGGTACTTTTCTTAACAACTAAACTACTCGTAGTAGTTAGGAGATTAAGTACGTACGTAGTACGTGTCTTGCATGCATGTTGGTGAATACCATGATGATGACGGCCATGCACAATCTGATCGACCTTGCACTAGTAGTACTGATTAAATCAAAGATGTTTATTATTCCAGTGTGTGTTTGGTTACAGGAGAGAAGGATTCTCTACGGCCGATCAATCCATGGCTTTACTGTTATCGATCCCGATGCTACCTATCGTGGTTGGTTAAAGCGTAGACGAGGCGGCACCACTGGTTGTGTACTTGTACTATATGCTAGTAGGAAAGTGTAGGGAATAATGGATACATATGTTCTTACACTTTTGCGGTGACTTCGTCAATTTCAAAATCTGTCGGCTCAGTCCTTCTTCGGAGGTGCTCATAGAGATAGGGTGTGCATGTGTGCGTTCTTGCAAGAGTGTACATGCGTGTTTATGAGTGTCTGCGTTGTGCTGTGTTCTCAAAAAAAAAAAATACTTACACTTACTTCACGCCTTTGTTATGTCGACGATATTTTTTGCTCTAAAACTGAACACACTAACTAGCTACTTGTACTCGTTGACATCTTAGATCGTAGTTCTAGTAGTCGTTTACGAGGGCAATACATGCCTGCAACCCTAGCTCGAGCCGGAGCATAGGGAAAAATCTTTTTCTAACGTCCTAACTAATTTATGCAAGGAACACCGACGTAGCTAGCAAAGCCAGTGCAATTCAGAAGGTCAGCCATCACTCTCTCTCTCTCCATATATAAAGGACAAAGCAAAATCTGAAAAACAAAAGGAACAATAACCACACAGAAAAAAAGACAGGGAAAGGCAGAATGCATGCAGTGTCAGCTTCAATCCTTAGGCAGCAATCATATATAGTACTTGTATTAAGACTAATTAACAATGCTATGATCGTCACTTATTATTGCGGGAAACCATTTAAAGCAACGATAAAGTATATATTGTGGTGGTTAGTGACAAAAGCAAGCTCTCATCACCTGCACCATATTACAATTTTTTGTTTCTCGGGCCCATATTACAATTTAGAGTAGCTCTAATACGATTCAAACACGTGGATCAGATACACTAACTAAATAGATCAGAAAATACAAAGAAGCAGAATCATTTGGTGCAGCGAACTAAGCTGAGCTCTGGTGTTTAGGTTCCGTGTGGTGGAACCAACTCACTCAGGTTGAAGTCATAGACTTGACATGGGTGCGCGCATTTACCTAGAAATATTTCAGGATTTAACCGATTCAGTGGTACATGACGTGCCCGTCAGCAGCGAGACGTTCGTGGTGACTTCGTCAATCTCAAGATATGTCGGACCCAGTATTTTAAAGGGGCTCATAAAAGTAGTGTGTACGTATGTATATGCGTGTATTTGAGCGTGTACGTTGTACTGTATTTACAAAAATAATCATTTGGTGCAGGAAGGATACCATACGGGATGCATCCACGTACACGCCAGAGCTTTCATAGGGTGGCCTTGCCTGTATGCCATGGAAACGAAATAAATGAGCACTGGCAGCTTCTCATCTCAGCTCACTATCCCATGGCCCACCAACAACAGACACATCACCTCTCCCGTGGCCCCACTAGAAGAGAGAGAAGGTCACGAGAAAAGGAAGGAAAGGCGTCGCAATCGTGACAAGGAGACGGGCCATGCAGGCATGGATGTACGTGCCAAGTCGACGGCCAAATCATTTCCTCCATTAATCCAGGCCCCACGTACACCGCTTGTACGGCCAGGATGTGGATCCGATAGATATCCAAGCCTCGAGGTTTCAGCGCCACATCTTGTTAACGACTTCACCGACATGCTAATTGCATTTGTATTTTAATTACCTGTTTGTACACAATTTTTTGGAATTGAACACGACTTCGTACGCCGGGAGGTTTTACGTCTATGTGTGACTGTTGACCTAGGAAAAATGATGCTTGGCATGCTAAAATGTCAATTTCCTCACTCCCAAAATAGTGCAACTCGGAGAAAATTAATGTACTGTTGGACCTAACTCTGGAACCTAGTGTATTTCAAATAACACAAAATAAAGCGGATCGAATTCGTTTGTTTGTTTGTTTGTTTGTTTGATGTAGGTCATGAACTAGCTAGAACGGTCAACATGAGTATTCATAGTAGGGGCTGGTGGCGGAGAATCCTTAAAAGTTACTACCGAAGTACCGAGTACACTCATATCGACGACTACTATAGACAGATCATTTTGAGCACCTTAAAGTAGCGTGGAACTTACCACTTTGGTGTGGGTGTTTTGCTTTTCATTCAGTTCGGTCATCAAAAGCACTCGATCGATCCATCTCTTTTGGTTATTCTCTCCAATCTTGTGCAATGCATCAATGCTTTATATTACTTCAACATTCGCTTAGTTCCGCATTTTGAAAGATGATCTCTAGAACCTTTATCAATCCACGGGAGGAACAGATTTAGCAAGGAGCACGCACGCATCCATGGATCTGAACATGTGAAATCACGATCTCTCACACGGTAAATTCATTAATCGTAGCATCTCGTCTATGATACTGGCTAGTGCCTAGGGCTAGTAAATTCTTTCAAGATAGATTCAGTAATGATACTATCCCCTCAATCCCAACGTGGTGCTTTGACGACCTTTGCCAAACAGTGCCATTATTATGGATCAAAACATATGTTAATTGTACTACGTGAAGTCTTAAACTACTGGTAAAGACGCGCACATAGAAGGAAGTGAGACCGTGGATAGATTAACCGGGAACTGTCAGCTGAGACGGAGGTTACATAAAGAGCGCATGATTCGCCGGCACGCATGATCGATGTGGCGCGCAACCAAATCGATCCACTGATTCACAAGTTATTATCACACACACGAGTACCGCTACCAGGTACCAGCCTGCTAGCTGCTGCCATGACCATAACTATAATAACTGGCAGTGAGAAGCAGCGAGCCCGAGAAAGAAGAAATAAAGAGAAATGCCTTTGTCTTTGTCTTCTCCCGATGGAGAGGCAGCAGGAGGGAGAGGAGCTGCATCTGCATGCATGTCAACTGCTGCTCCACTACTACTCCATGGGTGATATGTCATGGCTCCCTAGAGATTCTCCGGGGAAGAGACAAACCAAAAGCAAGGTATAGAACTATGGACATGGGGGTGCGGACGAGAAAAATGAAAGAATTGAAGGGCGCATGGCTTTGTATGGGAGACGGCGCAAATCAGCAATGTCGAGGTTGATGCAGCCTTAATCCTTCGAAGGGGTTCGATGATGCGCTTCCAACTTGCTATTGGGCGGCTTGATGAGGGGGATTTAGATGATGTAACGACAGTTGTCATCAGAAAAGTGACTTTCGATGGATAGATGCATTTTGTTATAATGCTTTGTATTCTATTTTAATAATACAGAAGTTATGTGTATCATTTTGAAGCAGAGGTTGAATTTCCATTTCGAAAAAGAAAAAGTATCTTGTGGTTAAGGCAAGGCAAATATACCCGATCTGTACGTACTCATCATAGGTTGTTTTCCATATGCAGTTGCTACTGCCTACCAGCCTCTAGCTAGCGTCCCACCGCACTTTCACCAAGGCTGGTCTGGGATGGAAAACAGTGAACAAACTGAAACAAAACTAGTTGAATTTGGCGTGGCGTCACGCCACGCCCTTTGTGATTTTTTGTACAATATTTTTGTTTTGTTGTTCAGCAAAATGTTAGCTAAATTGAAGTGTTCGGATATGTTTTATTTTGGTATGAATAGACAACATTTTTTGGTGGGGTTTTTGTTTTTTTTTTAATATATTGTGTAGGTTATTGAAGTCTTTAGTGATTTGAAATGTTGAAACATATTTGTACTTCGAAGTCAATATTTAATTTGAATTAGAAAATCCATTTGAATTTGATTCCTGATTTTCTGGGGAATGTTTATTTGTATGGCGGCAAAAAAATTGGCTAAATTGAAAATGTCTAAATATATTTTGTAAGTTGATATAAGTATGTAACGTTTTTTTTCTAGCACTCTCGATATATTTTATGGAATGTTTGTATATTGTTTTAAATGTTGGTCAAATTGGAATTTGTAAATATGTTGTTTATTTTGTATGTAATTATCTAAATCTAAGCATTTCCCAATTAGTCAATTTCGTTTTTTTTTGGCAAAAACAGTAAATATTTTTCTTTCCGTAGCATTTTGATATATTTTGAAAAATTGGCGTTTGAATATAGAAAATGGCGACTTTTTTTAAAAGTTGTTTAAGTTTGGAAATCATTGAAATCGAAAAATGCTTGCGTCGTGTTTTAAAGTTGTCTAAGTTTTTTTGTTTTCTCCAATATGCATTTAGGGAAGCATTATTACAATTTAACTATGTAGTTCGAAAGAGTTAAGTTCAGTGTAACTGTTCGTTAAATTGAGTTGTATAATTGGAGGAAGTCCAGTTGTATTGTATCTAAATATTGACCTATTCGACTTAGTGTAATATGTTTATATTGTTTGTTGAATATTTGATTTAATGGAATATTTGGAAGGAATACATTATATGAGCATTTATTAAATTTTAATTTAAATTCAGATCATATTTAGGGGACATGAAATTGCATTTTATGCAAATATTGAGCTAAAATTGTTTAAATACTGTTTTGGTTTCGCAGCATTTAGTAGTTTCCTAAATTTGTATAAATATTATAGAATAGTATATACGAAGTGTTTTAAATTAGCTGAAGCATGGTCTTTCTTAAATTATATTGGTTGGTTCGACTATATTTATTTTGGAATTACGATTTAAAATAATTTGGAAAAGGATTGTATTGATGTAATAATTTTGGAACTGGTGTAGAACATATTTGAGTTGAAGTAATATATTGTATTTTTTTGTTGAATATTTGATTCAATTTAGAGGAAATGCATCTGAGTTGCATCTGAATGGTGACAATTTTTTTTTTTGCAATTTTGTGTTTTTTTTTGCCGCATTTAATTTGCAAATGCATGAAATCAAACCTTTTTTTGAAGTTATTTATACTTATATTTAATTCAGTTTAGAAGCAAGCCATAATTAGAGCAAATGAATTTGCATTTTGTAGAAATATTCATCTAATCAAACATTTGGTTTTTAAATGCAGTGACTATTTTGTTTTTTTTTCTTTTGCAAACTTGTGAAATTTCAATGGACATCATATGCCATAAGTATTTTTTTTTGTTTGTTGTAGGTATTCTTTTGTCATATTTGTGAGTATCATGGTGTAATAATTAATTTCTGGAAACATGCATATTTAAAAGACCTTTGGTTTCTAATATGTTCAATTTTAAGGAAAGTTTACATTGTTAAGTTGCTCGAATGCCGAAATTTGGAAAGTTGGAAAGTTATTTATATTTATTAAAGCAAGGTAAGTTTTTTTTAATGCAATGACTACTTTGCTTTTTGTTATTAATTTTGTGGAATATGGTCGCATTTATTTTTGAAAATGTATGTAATCAAACTTTTTTTGAAAGTTATTTATATTAATATTTAATTCAATTTGGAAGCAAGCCATAAATGCATCTGAGTTACCTCTGGGTGGTGGCGCCGCCACTTATAATAGTTGGCAGTTATTTTTCTTGAACATTTTTGTATATTTTGAAGTATCTAATTTTTTTAAGCATGTTCTAATATTCGAATATGATTTTTCCTTTTTCCCATTAACATTTAATTTAAGTCCTTAATGCGTTGGAATGCACATTTGTTTAGCTGGATTGCATATTAGGCAATGCTCTTTCGCATTACATCCAATTATCTATGATTTTGAAATGTTCATTTTAAGGTCTTTATTAGAGGAAATGCATAATATCAACATTTGTTAAAAATTCAACTGCACATACTTAGAGCATGTGCTTCGCATAATTGAAGCATGTGCATTTGGATTTTCTCCCACAATTCACCAATTTTAAAAGTTCAAATTACAGCATGTGCTTCACAAAATTAAAGCGTGTGTATTTGGAGTTTCTCCCAATATCCACTAAATTTAAAAGTTTAAATCATGAATATTGAAATTTTTAACTTAACTCCATAGTCTGAGGAAGTGCATTCTAAGGGTTTTCGTTAATTTAAAGCCATAATTAGAGGAAATGGATTTTTTATTTTCTGCAAACATTTAGTGAAAGAAGCATTTTTGAATTCTATGTCCATAATTAGAGAGTTTCCAGCTAAATTATCTTTGAATATTAACAACTTGGGAGGTTATAACTAGTTTGTATTTTGCCTTTAAAATGGATTACAATAAGTGGATATTTGTTAAATTCAATCCATAATTTGAGAGAATTAATTTGGGTTTTCTCTAAATATTTGGTAAGCTAAAATCTTGAAATATGTTTTCATTATGCCATAAGTAGTGCAAATAATGGCTGCTTTTTTTTTCCCCGACTGCATAGTACAATCAAAGGAAATGTATTTTGTGAGTATTTATTAAATTTTAATCCATAATTGCATGAAGTGTACCTACAATGTATACAAATATTAGGCAGTTTGAATTGTTTAAGTTTGCCATTAGTAAGTACCTTTTTTTTTCTTGAGTATGTTGGTATTTTGGGGTAACTTTAATATTTTAGCAGTTTGAAATGTTGACTTTTTTTTCCAAATATCATTTAAGTTAAGTGTGTAGTTAGCGGTACTGTATATTTTCTGGATTCGTGCTAGCAAATGGATAAAGTCTGTTTATGTTGCATTTAAATTTCGACCATTTTGAATTGTGCTATTTTATGTTTTGCTATATGTAGTTATTGAATGTCCAAATATTTATCGTTCTAAATGAATGTCCAAATATTTATCGTTCTAAATACGTAAATATGTTTGTTTATTGGCATGAATTTCCAATTGTAAGCAGGGGAAATTTATTTCAAATATTTCCAAATATTCAAAAATATAGGAATTAAAGAGGAGAAGTTTATATTTACATTCAAAGGTGTTGAAAGTTGCTTGTATGTGAATTGTTTTTCTCGTGTGTTTTTTAATATTCAGATTTGGAAGGGATTATTTTTTTTTGAAATGTAAGTTGTTTTGAACTGATTTTGAGGTATATTTTAAAAGTTCTAAAAGTGTTGGAAAAAATTAAAACAAAGCAGGGGGAAAATAGAATGGGCCAAGCCAGACGCATAGGAAGCGGCCTAGCCCAGCAGCGAACCTTTTTTTGTATGGATTTTAGCGTCTTTTATGCAATTACGAAATTTTGAGAACTGTTTTTTTTTATGAGGAAGAATTCTTCGGGAAAATACGTTTCCATGCAATTTTTGATATATTGTTTGTGATATCCAAATATTTTGGTATTCCAAGTATTATCAGCTAGAAATTATCGTGGAGGAGACCGTTTTTTTTAACCTAACAATGGGTAATATTTTGAATTTCCTTTTTTTTTTTCCGACGAAGTAGAAAAATTATCTGGGAAACTAATTTAACAAATTTTAAATAAAGTTGACCATTTTAACATTTGAAGTTTTTTTTTGGGAAGTCTGAGAAATTGTTAACTTTGGGAAATTTTGGTAAATTTGTTTTTTTCTTTTTGAATCATTATTTACATTATTCTGTATCACGGATTAAAAGTTTCAAATTTTACAATTTTCAGCATTTTTTTTTGTATTTCTAAAATTTCCGGCAGGGGACCCACAAGTCAGGGTTTAAAAAAAAATGGAAAATCAGCAGCTGCCGTCAGCCTCCGGCGGCCACCGCGCTGCCGAGCTCGCGATCGAGCACGCGAGGATGCACGCCGGCCTGGGAGCGCGCGGACCCGGCAGAGGAGGCGGAAGGGAGCCGGGCGGGCGGTTCATCAAGCCGTTTGGTCGCCTCACTCGCCGGCGGTGAGCACAACGGTGGCGGCTGACGCCGACGACGGCGAGGAAGATTCCCGCACGCATGCGACCTCCCGGTAGCTGATTTCCGGCGAGGAGGGAGGGGCGACGGCGGCGAAGCTGGCTATGGCCGTCGATTTGTGTGGGGAGGAGTGAAACGGCGGCGCGGCGGCGGCGGCGCAGCGATTCGGACGTCCGCGGGGGGAGAGAGAGAGGAAGGGGGGATTTGGACAGTTTTCCAGAAAGGTCATTGCCTTTTTCGTTATTTGCATTTTGGTCCCTCGCGTCGCGATTGCGTGGACTGCGGGTTAGTTTTCTTTGTTTTTGAGGGGTGTTTTTGCAAAACCGTCACGAACGCGTCTGCTGGCCGTCGGATCGCCGCTGGACGGCCAGGATCGCCGCTACTGTAGCCACTGTAGATGCACAGTAGCTACTGTTGCGGGAACTGTCGCCGGGGCCGCGATTCGTTTCGTCTTTAAATATAGTAGTAGATGCTTGTTTAGGATGGAAACAAAACACTGAATTCCACAGGGTGAATTCCTGTCGGTCCATCTATTAATCAGCTACCGTAGGCAGCTAGTATAGCATTGCAGTAGCTCACCTGTGCAAAGCTACAAACATCATGGGACGGAGTCAAGACAAAAATAATCAAATCAACGGTACTATCTCTTGCTTGCTGATAGCATGCTCCAACCGAAAAGTTAAAGAAAAGGTATAATAACGCACGGAATAGGGGGTAATGTTTTGACACCAAAAAGCCTATCTTCCCGATTTTAAAAATGCATTTTAAACAAATTTAAAATGTCAAAAAATTCAAAAAAAAAAACCTGCGCGTGCAACTCTATATTCTGCGAGGTCAAACATCACGGGACGGAGTCAAGAGAAAAAATAAATCAAATCAACGGTACATCTCTTGCTTACTGATAGCAGGCTTCAATTGAAAAGTTAAAAGAAAACGTATAATGCAGGGAATACGGGTAACGTTTTGACACTTGGGAGCCTATCTTCCCCGAGTTTTAAAATGTATTTTAAGAAAAATTTAAAACATCAAAGAAATTGAAGAAAAAGTTCCGCGCGTACAACTTAATATTCTGCGTGGTCAGAAATACGAATTTTGGGGCGAAAAAGGCTTTTCACGAGATATTTTTCAATATTTTTTATACATGCCACAAAAAATATCATTGTTTCGCGAAACTTGTTGTGCACACATAAAATGTCGAGTGTACTCGCCAAATATTTGTTGATTCTTTTAATATGTCAAAATGATTTTTTTTTCGATGACACAAGCATACGCTCACATGGTTTCAAAATGAATTTCCGACGAAATAAAAAATCACAAGCCCTGTTTTCGATTCCATGGCTCTCGCCGTGTCAAAATTTCAATGTAAATTCTTTTCCTGCTCCGGTGTTGGTGGTGCCGCACATGAATGTCGCACGCAGACCATCAAGGCCGAGGAGCATCGCAGGCTGGAGTCCTCCAAAGAACTTTTATCTCTCAAAGTTGCTTTCTATATTTTTTGAACAACTCAAAGTTGCTTTTGTAGATGCGACTTTGCTGTGGAACAAATTGCTCCCACCGGTGAAAAACACATTTTAATATGTTCGAAAAAATGGTTGTTCGTCTCCACATTTTATACGTTGTCACTAAGACTCATGAAATAAAAAAAAATTGACATGTGCTATAGAGAAAAAAATTGGTGCTTCAAAATAACATTTCACAAGACATTTGTTTTTCTTTTTTACATAGTTCACATAATTTTCCTTTTTTCACTAAACTTTACATGAGCACATTGAATGTTTTGATGAACACCCAAATTTTCTATAATTTTTTACTTTTTAAATTATCTGTAAATATGTTTCCTCAATGATAGCATTTGCTCCTAAGCCAAAATTAAAGCCGTGCCATGTCTACATAAGTATGTAGATGCTTGCTCAGGTTAAAATGTTCCTTTGGTGGCAAGGGCATTTTGACGGAATAATAGAAATGAATATGGACATATACACTAGGAAATCGATATAAGAAAATATTTGATGATGCACCTAATAATATTTTTCTTGGTATTGACGTTGACATATTTTAAATATAAACTTCGTCAAATTTTACGTTATTTTACATTTGAAAAAACGTATACACCTCATGAAAATATAGTATGGCGCAAGAGGAATCTGTCACTACCAGACATGAAGCAGAGCTGAGACGAAGACATGTTATAAATTCGAGATACAATATTCTGCTTTTGGCAGCGGGCAACAATGATCTTCCAATCCGAGGTACAATTCGAGATACACCTTTTGATCTTTTCTTCCCTCATTTTTGGGTTTCTATGTTTTCTTACGCGCGCGCAAACGCGTGGCTTTTCAAATTTTCCTCATATAATGTTTGACTTTACGCGTCATATACGAACGCCGAGTGCAAAATTAAACTGGGAAACCTCCTCGCTTTGGGGCATGGCATGCATGCGAAAACCGCGTGAAGGGTTTTCGCATCTCGATCGAAAAAGAGCTTGAATTAATCCTTCTTCGGATGAAATATGATTTATTCACCGTTTGTTTGGCCAAGCAGGCCGCGACGTGCGTGTGTACGAAAACCTTGCCGTCCAAGGTTTGGAATATGCTCGCTAGCTAGCTCGACAAGATCACATGATGTGTTTTGGCATCTCTTCTCATGATCATACTACCATTTGGCAAGGAAGAAGCTAGCCCTAATGATGACCGACCATGATGAACCGAAGAAGGTCCCTACTGCTAGTAATTTAACGGAGGATTAAGATTTGATTCAGGATCGGGCAGATACTTCTTGGAGAGAGGGTGAGGGCGTGATTGCCCAATCAATGGCTGGCGTGTCCTCCTGTCCTTTTTGCCTCTGCGTAGCAAACAAAACGCTAATCTAGCAATGCATGTGCCGTGGTGGAAAAGGTCATGAGTTAGGGCCCTAGCCGGCCGGCCAAGGGTACGTTACTAAATTAGCAGTGAGGGAATTAAGTACGTACGTGTCATGCATGCATGGTGGTGAGTACCATGAATGATGACGGCCACAATAATGTGATCCATCTTGTAGTAAAACAATAAACATTGATTAGGACTAAAATTAAGGTAGACACGTCAAAACAATAAACATGCGTTTTCATTAGTGCGTCATTGATTCAGGTGTTTTTTTTTTCGAGATCGCATCAATGATTAGTTATACATGTAGTTACGATATGTGGGCTGTTCGTCCTAAATTATGTAAAAGATCTTGTTATGTCCAAGTCGTTTTTTAAAGGGCAAACTTAATTAGTGGAAATTACAACTTGCACTTTCTTTAGAATCGAGATAGATGTAATAAAAACTCACTCGGCCTTTCTTTAGGCACGGATCAAGCCGCTACTATATATGTGGGCAGTATGTCCAACTTGATGTTACTTTGTCATGACGGGCTAATCAAAGGCGGGTGAGGCACTTAAAATAATTAAGCAATCAAAATTCAACACTCAACAACCATGACGTTACATTTATGCAACCCTAGCTCGATCCGTTCGGAACAAGACAAATCGACCATAGAGAATCCAGAGCGTAGGGAAACAGGGAAATTTCTTTTTCGAACATCCTAACTAATTTATGGAAGGAACACCGACGTAACTAGCCAAAAGGACATATCAGAAGGTCAGCCATCACCCTCTCTCCCTATATATAAAGGACAAAGCAAAATCTGAAAACAAAAGGAGCAATAATAACCACACAGAAACAAGACAGGAAGAGGCAGGACGTATGAGTCAGCTGCTCTCCTCAGGCAGCAATCACAGTAGTAATACTAATTATCAATGCTAGGATCATCAATTATTTATATCATGAGAAATCAGTTAAAGTCACAAAATAAATATATACCGATGTGTGACAAAAGCAAGATCTCATTGCGTACACAATTAATATATACTACAATTTTAAACTAGTTTTAATATGAGTTAAACACGTGGATCAGCTACACCAACTACTATAAAACGGAAAACACAAAGAAGCAGAATCATTTGATGCAGGGTGCATCGACGTACACGGCAGGCAGAGCTTTCATATATATTGGTGGCCTCGCCTGTATGCCATGGAAACGGAATTAATGAGCTTCTCAACAACTGACCTCACCTATCCCATGGCCCACCGTCAATAGACACATCATCTCTCCCAAGGCCCCACCATCAAGAGAGGCAGATGGACAAGTCACGAGAAAAGGTAGGGGGACAGCGTCGCAGTCGTGACAACAAGATGAGCCGTGTGCATGCATGGATGTGGTCTGTGGATGGATTGACCGGTCGATCGGATAGATACCTAGCCTCAGGTTTCATCGCCAGATTCTCTCTCGCTAACACCGACATGCTTATTAGCGCATCTCGGTAGTAGGATCGTTAATAAAACCGCTTTATTACGTCAATACCGGTCGATCGGGACGTTGTATTGTCTCCACGACTGGAGATGCTCTTGGGTTTGGAAGTTTTTTGTTATCCGATGGAAATTTGGAGCGTACAGAATTTTTGGAATTGAGCACGACATCATACTCGGAGATGCTTTAGTTGCTTATTTGTATCTATTATTTTCTTTGCGAATTGATGTACACATGTTGTTCCCGTTGATAACAATACGAAGATATGTATGGTGTATTCGCAAAGGAGTAATCCTCACCAGACACAATCTTGTAAACTGTAACCGGAAGAAAGTACAACGTGTATGTTTTGTCACCACGCTGATAGAATGAAACACTTATTATTTTATTATAAAATTGTCAGTTCTATATGATTAGTCATCCAGATTGTATTGTAAATATATTCAACAACTGGATACATGGTATGACATTATTGGTCATTTTGACTATGTGTAACAATAACAAGGTTTTTAACGGTAAGAATTTTTCTCATTTACAGGTTATCTATCGGTGTTAAAGTTTGATCTTTTTGTGGTCTCCTCTACAAACATGTGGAGAATATATATACCAATTTATGGTGGTGTCTACTACCTTGAAAGATATGGCGAGTGATATTTTGATTCAACATGTGTGGTTGCGTGATATTCGAATTTGTCCCCCCCCCCCCCCCCCCCCCCCCCCCGCACAACATCCTAGGCGATCAACAATTTCTTCATGATTATTTATTTTTTCGCCCATTTATGTTTTTTTTTGTTGCGAACCTTTGCGGCTGTGTACATCTTTATTATACGAACGCCGGATGTAATGCTCGAATCTTTATGAGTATCATAATTCACTTTATCTGGAAAAAATGTATCCGAGAATGTCTACCAAGGGAAAATGATGATTTGTCATGCCAAAATGCCAATTTCCTCAGCCCGATGCATTTCGGACTTCGGAGCACACAAGAATAATGAATGAACTGCTGTACTTAACTGGAAACGAGTGCATTTCCAAAAAACACAAAAGCAACTGGAATTCGTCTGTTTGTTTGGTATAGGTCGTGAGCTAGCGCTAGGGCAGTCAACATGAGTATTGATAGTAGGGTGTCCAGCTGGAAGAGAATCCTTAAAAGTTACTACCGAGTAGAGCATCCTTAAAGTAGCGTGAAACTTACTACTCTGGTGCGGGCGTTTGCTTTTTATTTAGTTCGATCATCAAAAAGCACTCGATCGATCAATCTCTTTTGGTTATTCCCTCTAACTAGCGAAACGCGTGGATGCTTTATTTCACTTCATATTTCACGAGAGGCCGGCTTGCTAAAACGGACTCAAACTTCGTCTTCCCATTTTTGAGAGATGATGTTTGGACCCCTTCAATTGTTAAATTCGCCGGAGGAACAGATTTAACAAAGGAACACGCATACATCTTTGGATCCGAACATGTGAAATCAGGATCTCTCGCGCTGTAAATTATTTAATCTTCGTCGTATCTCGTCCATGAGATAGTGGCTAATTACTAGTATTATACTACCTAGTATGTGACTATATCCCCCATCGATTCAGGGTCAATTCTTTCAAGATAGATTGAGCGATGATACTGTCCCCTCAATCCCAACGTGGTGCTTTGACGAGCTTTGCCAAACAGTGCCATTATTATGTGTCAAAACATATGTTAATTGTACTGCTCCGACTGATCAGTATGTAAAGTCCTAAACTACTAGCTGCCACTAGCTAAAGACGCGCGCATAGAAGGAAGCGAGACTGTGGATTAGATTAACCGGGAACTGTCAGCTAGGACAGAGGTTACAAAAGACGAATGATTCGGGGCTCGCGATCCGCCGGCACGCATGATCGATGTGTCGTGCGCAGCCACTGAACCAAATCCACTGATGATTCACCAAGGATCACACACACGAGTAGTACTATATGACCACCATAGCCGTAATAACCATGAACACATACTACTATATGAATGAGAGGCAGCGAGCCCGAGAAAGAAGAAATAAAGAGAAATGCCTTTGTCTTTGTCTTCTCCCGATGGAGGGGACGAATTGAAGGAACTGCACCACCACCACAGTAGAAGCACTACTCCAAACAAAATGCATACGCGAGACTGCCGGCACCGCGCAAGATAAGCCAAGTATGGTTGTCTCCTTGAAACGATCGAAACCACAACTGACAAGAGGGAATATATAGCAGACGAGTCCGCCTAATTGTTCCCACATTTCATCCTCCACTTTGCATCCAAAAAGCATACGAGTTCACGGGTAACTTCCTGTACGTGGTGAAGGAGAATATACTCATCATAGGTTGCTTTCCAAAAGCAGTTGCTACCTAAGAGGATTCAGTATCGGATAGATACTCCTAGCTTGTCCTTGAAAAAAAGGAAGAGTGATATTTGGGGAAGGAGTAGTTGGGATTTGGAGGTGGTGAGGAGGGCGTGATTGCCCAATGATCAATGGCTGGCGTGTCCTCCTGTCCTTTTGGGCACTGCTAGCTGACGGATCAGCAGCAGCGAGAAAACAATTATGACAGGTATTTAGGATCATCGGAGTAGTTAAATAGTCCCACAAACAATTACTCCCTCTGATCCATAAAAAGTGTTGCTCACTTAGTATAAAGTTTATACTAATTTAGCACAAAATGAGTGACATTTTTTTTGGATCTAAGGGAGTAGTAGAAGTTTAATTTCTCTCTATCTAAGAAATGGTTAGTTCTAAGGTAGCATGTGCACGTCACCCACGGAGAGCTTTGGATAGTCTTGTGCACTTTGTTATGTGGAAAGGTCACGAGCTAGGGTACGTTTTCATGGAAACTAAATTACCTAGGAGATTAAGTACGTACGACGTGTCATGCATGCATGGTGGTGAATACAATGATGACGACGGCCACAATCTTGCATGCACTACTAGTAGTACTACTCCATATGTCCCATATTAAAATTTGTTACATCCGATTTCGCGACAATTAATATGTGAAGAAAGGGAGTTCATATTTTTATAATTTTCGATAAGTTTTCATATAACGTTAGTTAAAGTTAAGATGAATTGACTTATTATAAAAAATATGCACCTTGTTCTGAGAAACCAAGGTAGTACTAGTGGTTGATTACAAGTTGTTGACTACATGCATGAGTGTTGAGTAGTGTTTAAAAAGTTCACAAAGTATACAAGCATAATTAGGACAAAGATTGGCGGCGATAGAGATGTCTAAACAATAAACGTGTTTTCGATCAAAATTCAACGCTCACCAACCACGACGGTACGTACATGAATGCAACCCCAGCCCGATCTGTTCGAAACAAGAAAAATCGACCACAGAGAATCCAGAGCTTAGGGAAACTATGGCAATGTGCTTTTGCAACATCCTAACTAATATCTTCAAGGGACGCCGACGTAGCTAGCCAAAGGGACATATCAGAAGGTCACCCATCACTCTCTCTCTGTCCATATTTAAAGGACAAAGCAAAATCTGAAAAACAAAAGGAGAACAATAAACACGAACAAAAAAGATAGGGAAAGGCCAAATGCATGCAGTATCAGCTGCTATTCTCAGGCAGCAATCACAGTACTAATACTAATTATCAATGCTAGGATCAACAATTATTATTAATCATGGGAGACCAATTAAAGGCACGGAAAATATAAATTTAGGTGGTTAGTGACAAAATAAAGATGTCATCACCTGCACCATACTACAATGTAAATTAGCACTCATCTCATAGTAGTCAAACACTTGGATCATATACACTAAACTAAATAAAACAGAAAATACAAAGAAGCAGAATCCTTTGGTGCAGGTTAGATACCAAACCACATACCAGCTGATGCATCGACAGGGGACTCTCATTCCTATCCTCTCTTTCTCTCTCATATTTCAAGAGCTCTCTCGTCCTTCCCAGGCCGACCCGAGGCCTCTCCTGTCGGCGTTGCCGGTCAGAGATGGCTGAGGGGAGGCGCTTCTCCCCGTCTTGTTCATAGTAGTAGTAGGGTGTTCGGTTGTATGCCGGTTTTAGGCGTTCTGCCTGTAGTTTTGAGCGTAGAAGAACCAGATCGTGGTGACCAGATCTGGTGCTTAGGGTTCTTCTTCTTGCAGTTGTGGCTTCTCTGGTTGAAGCTTCGATTGGAGAAGAAGGCCACCGCTCCCTTCAATAAGGTTGCTGTTACTGGCGTGGTGCTGAGCAGATCCGCGTGGAAGCTTCCTCTGGCCGGCCTCGGTGGCGAGGGGAGGAGGCGAAATGGGGTGGCGGCTTCTGCATCTCTGAAGGTAGGGGACTTCCTCCTACCCGGCTGCTTTTTTGCGATTCTCCTCCTTCCGGCCGGCCGTGGCGGCGAGGGGAGGGGTTGGAGAGTAGTGGAGAAGCGTGGACGTGGAGGAATCTGCGGTAGTTGTGCTGATTTCGGGAGGAGGCTCCCTCCCCATCTGCTGGCCGAAGGGCGGCCATATTTGAGCTTAATCTCGGCGGCCTTGGGTGCAAAGCGACGCCGCTCGCATGCCGGCGATAGATGGGCGGTCTTTGATGTGATGTCGACTGTTCTGGCCAAAAGGGCGGTCTGCTGTCTTCAACTTCCAGGCATCAAGCTGCTGCGGAGGCCATGTTGCTCGCTTGTCGTGGCTGGAAGCCATGGCGCCCTTGCCATCCCAAGTGGTGTCGTCCCAGTTGATTGCGAGTGTTCTGGAGGACCTGATTGCGTTCCCAAATCTGATCTTGAGGTCCTTCTTGCAATTATCCAGGGACCGGTTTGTAATTTCATTCTCAGTTTGGGTCCTGTTGTGTAACCCTTGTGACGTATTAATACAGTTTTAATGTTAATAAAAAAAAGCTGATGCATCGACGTAGACGGCAGAGCTTTCATATGGTGGCCTTGCCTGTATGCCATGGAAACGGAATGACCATTGGCATTTGGCAGCATGGCCCACCATCAAGACAGAGAGAAGGTCACGAGAAAAGGAAGGAAGGCGATGGGGGGCAGCGTCGCAGTCGTGACAACGAGACGGGCCATGCATGCATAGATGTACGTGCCAAGTCGACGGCCAAATCATTCATACCTCCATCGATCTAGGCCCCACGTACACCGCTTGTACGGCCAGGATGTGGATGGATTGATAGCCTCAGGTTTCAGCGCCACATCTTGTTAATGATTTCAATCAACGACATGCTTATTGCGTTTGGGTTTTCTTTTAGTATCTGTTTTGGCCTTTGCAGTCTACATGAATTTTGGAACTGCACACGACGTCGTATGCTCCGGCAATTGAATATACCGGAATGTTTAGAGCATCTCTAGCAGATCCCGTATAAGTAGTTAAACCTTTTAAAATCCGATGTTTACGATTGTTGTTGGAAAAAAAAGTCTCGAATAGAACCCGTAAAAGAGATTGAACTAGTAAATGTTTTAAAGTGCAACGAACATCCACGCACACGACCCTTGTATGTTCAGTTTAGGAGGCAAAACTGACAGACCCCTATAACCCACCGTACGCTTCCCATCCCCGTCGCGGAGCGCCCCCGAGCTCCGCCGTCAGGAGCCACCAACCCCGGCTGCATGCTTCACATCTCCACCTCCGTGCGCCCAGCTCCCCATCCCCGTCGCGCGCCGCCTTGAATCCACCGCCGGCCACCAGCGCGGGACGCCCCCTCCGTCTCCTTCCGCCAAAGCGCAGCGAGCCGACTCTGCTGTCGCGTGCCCGGTCGGTGGCACCCCTCCATCCCTGGCTTGCTCTCGCACCGTCGACGGCCTCTCCGCATGCCTCCTGGAACCCCGATGGCTGCCGGAGTAGCCAGAGCACGTGCGACGCGATCGGGCGGGAGGAGTACTCATGCAACAGCGAAGAAGAAGACATTGGAGAAAAGGGGAATAAAAAAGGAATATGTTATTTTATGGTTACATGTTGCAGTATCGGTTCCGCCGCAGCCTGCACGAGACTGCGTTTTTCACGGCCTTTATTCGCATTTTATAGGTCCACGTTATAAGGAGTCTGCTAGAGATGCTTTTTATATGCCCCTCTGTATCTTTTTTTTCAATGATGTTTACTTGTATTTTTGTGAATTATAGATGCCAAAATGCAAATTTATCGGTCCAAAATTAATGCATTTCAGAGCACACATGAGTGAACTGTTGTACCTAAATAGAAACTACTGTATTTCCCAAATTAATCCCATCATTCGTGAGAGTTCCGCGTTTTGAAAGATGAATTTTAGAGTAACAAGGAACAAGGAACATGAAGTCGTAAATTACTCCTACCACTAGGTAACTGCATGCGTTAATACCCTTCAGAAAAAAAAAACTAACTGTGTGCATGCTGCCACCAGGTAAAGACGCCCCCGCATAGAAGCAAGTGAGACTATGGATTAGATTAACCGAGAGCTGTCAGCTGAGACGGCGTTTTACAAAAAAAAAAAAAAAAACGCATGATTCATATGGTGGCCTTGCCTGTATGCCATGCATGAAAACAGAATGACCAGTGGCAGCATGGCCCACCATCAAGAGACAGATAGAAGGACAAGGTCACGAGAAAAGGAAGGGAGACAGCGTCGCAGTCGTGACAACGAGACGGGCCATGCAGGCAGTGTGCATGCATGGATGTACGTGCCAATTAAGTCCACGGCCGAATCATTTCCTCCATTGATCCAGGCCCCACGTACACCGCGTGTACGGCCGGGATGTGGACGGATTGACCGGTCTATCAGATCTATACCCAAGCCTCAGGTCTCAGCGCCACATCTTGTTAATCATTTCAATCAACGACATGCTTCTTGTGTTTGGATTTTCTTTTATCTGTTTTGGCCTTTGCAGTGTACGGGCCTCTTTGATTTGAAGGATAGGAAAATCAAAAGAATAGAAAACACATAGGGATAGGAAAGGATGGCAAGTCTAAACCTTGCCTTGTTCCTTGTACAAAGGAACCAAAGAATGAGGTCTGAGCTCATTTTTCACTTCCTGTAAGTTTTGCCTTGAAACTAAGAGGCAAAGGAAAAGTTTCTTTGTTTTTCCCTTCCATCATTCCTATAAATCAAACGCATGAACAGTACCAACTCAGGAAAATTTCCTAACCCTCTACAATTCCTTTGTATTTCCTCCAAATCAAAGAGGCCCTACATGAATTTTGGAACTAAATATACAGGGACATTTAGAGCATCTCTAATAAATCCCGTATAAGTGGTCAGACTTTTAAAAATCCAACATTTACAGTTTTTACTGTAGAAAAAAGTCCTCAACTCGTAAATATTTTAAAGGGCACCGAACATTCACATCCACGACCCTTGTATCTTCAGGTTCGAAGGCAAAATTGACAGAGCCCTATCAACCGGCCAACACTCGCGGATGGGACTTCCGTCGTACGCTCCCCATCCCCGCCGCTACGCGCCCCCGAGCTCCAGCGTCGGGAACCACCAACCCCGACCGCCTGCTCCTCCACTTGCGTGCGGCCATCTTCTCATTCCCATCGCTTGCCTCGAGCCCGCGCCGCCCTATCCCCGTCGCTCGCCGCCAGGGCCAGCCGCCTCGAATGCGTCAACTGTTGTACCTAAATAGAAACTAGTGTATATAAAAAAAAATACAAAAGAAAGCCAATCGAATTCGTCGGTTTGTTTTGGTTTAGGTTATGAGCTGTTTTCGGCCGGAACCGTCAACGCCATCAAACACCGATCCCGCTCCCGTGCGACCGTGTCGGGCCGTACCGGAGCGCCCACGCCGGCAGTGCAAGGTCGCTGCGTCTCTCCTCCCACTCCCCTCGCCGCCGCCGTAGGCGTCACCGGACAAATCTCGTGCGGCGCGGCGGCGACGGGACTCCTCGGCTGCTGATCTGGTGTGCGGCGGTGGCGCCCGTTCCGGCTTCTCCAGCGACACGGCTGCCAGGCGGCGGTGATGTGGGTTGATAACAACGTTCATGGCTCGGTGAGCGGAGCGGTTTGCGCACAGGCGGTGGCTCAGCCGTGCGGGCTCGATCTGGGATCGAGTGGGACGGGTGGTTCCGTCTACGCAGACGACGCGCGCGGCGGCCTCGCATTTGGCGTGCTCGAGGTTTTGGCGTACCATGGCACAAGCATTGAGCGACGTGGGTCGTCCCCTTCCGACCTGTCCTTCGGGCTGCTGATGGGGGATTGGGACGACACCAGTGCCGCAAATAATGTTGGTTTGACCCTAACAAGCTCTGCCGCTGCCATGTGTGACCTCTACCGAGTGGTACTGGTTTGAATCAGCAGGAGGGATCGGGGCATGGCCGCAGCATGCCTGCAGCAGTTTCCTCAAATCAATCTTTCGACTCCGCAATCCACTTCGGTCGGGCAGATGCACTACAATTCTCCTAGGTTGAGTTTGTCTGTGTTTGGATCTACAGGCGCCAGATCGAATTAAGTGCGGTCCTTGTGCTGATGTTGTTGATAGCGTTGTGAAGATCTAGGTTGCTTTGGCCGATGGCGACCCCCGTATCACCTTGGGTCCGCCTTGACACATTGAAGTGATCTCTAATATGTTGATGGGAGATCATGGCGGTCATGATTGATGAAGACCGGTTAGGATCTGAAGCTTTTGTTTTTGTCAAGAACAAGTGAATTCCTATGAGTACTCGCAACGGCTTGAGAGTTTTTGTATGTCGGCGTTTTGCAGCAGTGGTGACGCGCGGTTGACTTTGTTCTTGGTGGTCTCAGTCTCCAGGGTTAAAACCCTAGGTCTGCTCTTCGTTGTTGTACCTGGCAATGGCGGCTCCACAGTCGTGTCCTTGTTGAAGGCATTGTCTGGAGACTAGACCTTCTTGAGGGTGAAAATCTAGGTCTAGCCATGATGGTTAGTCCGGACGACGACGGTGTTTGTACACTACTACATTCCTGGAGGAGTCGTTTTGTAGAACTTTTTCGAAGTCTAGGTGTCGCCACCAGCTATGGCTGTTGCGAGTCTCCGTTTGTTTCGGCGGGGTCTTTGTTTTCCTTTTTTTTTCCTTTGTTTCTTTGACTATGTGCATCCGTTTCTCTACACATTATGTTGTTGCAAAAGCTGGATATGATTAGTATCACATCTTGATATTAATATATTCCTCTTACCGGAAAAAAATGAGCTAGCTCAACGTGAGATATTGATAGTAGGGTGGCCATGTGGAAGCGAATCATTAAAAGGTTTAGACTCCGCGCGTACTCAGATTGACTACTATATTAGTCCTACGGAGTGACAGATCATCTTGAGAGCGTCCTCAAAGTAGCGTGAAACTTACTGCTTTGGTGCGGGTGTTTGCTTTTTATTCGGTTCGATCATGAAAAGCAGTCGATCGATCCATCTCTTTTGGTTATTCTCTCCGAGTTGCGAAACACGTCGATGCTTTATTTCTCTCCATCTTTCGCTCAGTTCCGCATTCTGAAAGATGAACAAGGAACAGGCACGCAACATGTGAAATCGCGATCTCTCACACAGTAAATTCTTTAATCGTAGTATCTCGTCCATGATACTGGCTAGTACTAGTATGTAATATTGTTTCAAGATAGATTGAGCGATGATACTATCCCCTCAAATCCCAACGAGGTGCTTTGACGAGCTTTGCCAAACAGTGCCATTATTATGGGTCAAAACATATGTTAATTGTACCACTAGGTAGCTGCTGCCATTAGCTAAAGACGCGCGCATAGAAGGAAGTGAGACATGGAGTAGATTAACCGGGAACTGTCAGCTGGGACGGAGTTTACAAAAAGACGCATGATTATTCAGGCTCGTGATCCGCCGGCCGGCACGCATGATCGATCGATGTGGCGCGCAACCAAATCCACTGATTCACAAGTACTATCACACACACATAAAAAGAACCTGCCATACCATGACCATCACCAATTCACCATGAATGGATGAATAAGAGGGGAAGCTAGCTAGCAGCATAGTTTAAAAAACCGAACCGGACCGCCGGTTCAACCGGAAAAAACAGGAACCGGAGGCTCGGCCGGTTCTTTAAGTGCACTGGACCGGTTGCGCCACCAGACCGGAATAAACCGGTCAAACCGCGGTTCGACTGCCGGTTTGCACACTAAACCGGCCCATCCGGTCTGACCGGTTCAACTGTTAGAGCGTTTCGAAAAATATTAATCTTCCTACGATAGGATTCGAACACAACACCTAACAGCAAATCAGGCAGCGGAGAGGCTGCTCTAACCATCTGACCTGCGATTGCTAGTTGTACAGACAGGAGACACATACTATTTCTTTAACATCTACACGCTAGCACAAACAAATCTATTGGATTTGCTCTTTTTTTTTACAAGCTACGGCTTCACTGCTTTGTACCTTACGCAGTTGCGCTACATTTAAAATACATGCGTGCGTGTTAGCTTAGCTAGTTGGCTTTATTTATTTATTTACAGTAGTATTTATAAGTAAAAAATATATTAATTTATATCTTAAAAACCAGACAGTGAACCGGTGAACCAGTGGTCCGACCGGTAAAAACCTGAACCGACGGCCTCGCCGGTTCGATTACCGGTTCGGTTTTTTAAACTATGGCTAGCAGAGAGCCCAAGAAGGAAGAAATGAAGAGAGAAAGGTCTCTGTGTCGGCCTTGTCTTCCCCCGATGGAAGGACGAACACAGTACTCCATTGGTCATGGCTCCCTAGAGATTCTCCGCGGATGAGAAGAGACAAATGCGGCTCCGGGCCGAGCGACCAAAGCAGGGCATATAGCTTTGTAGTAATGGGAGACGGTGCAGATCAGCAGTGTCGATCGAGGTTGATGCAGCCTTAATCCTTCGAGGGGTTCGTGCCTTCTTGGGGCGTCCAATTGGGTCTTGCGTGCTGCTGATGGATCAAACCAAAACGTATGAGAAAATATCTAGTGATACAAGCATTTAGGTGCTACAATGCTCAAACTAATTTTAAAATTTTCAAAAAAATCTATCAAAAAATGTGTGTATTGACACGATATGTTTATACTATCTCTAAAAATTTCAGCCACAAATTCAAAATGAACATTGAGAAACAAAAAAGACAAATCTGCGATGAATAGTGCCAGTGGCACTATTCATAGCAGATTTGTCTTTTTTGTTTATTCATAGCAGATTTGTCTTTTTTGTTTCTTAATTTTCATTTTGAATTTGTGGCTGAAATTTTTGGACGTAGTATAAACATATTGTGTCAACACACATATTTTTTGGTAGATTTTTTTTAAACTTTTAAAAATAATTTGAGCATTGTATCACCTAAATCTTGTATCACTAGATATTCTCTCCAAGCATATGCGAGACCAAGAGAGAACGAGGCCGCTGATGAAACCACACCTGACAAGAGGAAATCGCCGACGAGTTCGCCTAATTGTTCCCACCACATTTCATCATCCAATTCTATTGTCCAGTTTGCATCGATCGGAAAGCACACGAGGTTCACCGGAAATTTCGTTGCACGTATCGTGTGGTCAAGGCAAGGCAAATATACCCGATCTGTACGTACCCATCATATGTTGCTTTCCAAAAGCAGTTGCTACCTAAGCTAGCTGAGCCTCTAGCTAGCGTCCCACTACACTTTCACCAAGGCTTGTCTGGAAAGGACGAAATAAACAAACTGAAAGGAGAAATGCTTGTTAAGGATGAAATTAAAGGAATGGAAAACCAAAAAACACTGAATTCCACAGGGTGAATTCCTGTCGGTCCATCTATTGATCAGCTACCGCCGTAGCCCGTAGACAGCTAGTATAGCATTGCAGCAGCGCACCTGTGCTAAGCTACAACGAGGTCAAACATCTCGGGACGGAGTCAAGACAAAAAATATCAAATCAACGCCACCATCTCTTGCTTGGTGATAGCATGCTCTAAATGTTTTGACTCCCGGAACCCTATCTTCCCGATTTTTTTAAATGCATCTTAAGCAAATTTTAAAACTCAAAAATTTAGACAAAAACGTTCCGCGCGTACAACTCGATATTCTGCGTGGTTGGTTTATGAAAAACCGATATTTTTTACGTTGTGTGTAAAAAAGGCGTTTTTCGATGGCAGGAGCGTACGTATGCTCCCATGTTTCAAAATGAATTTCTGTGAAAATAAAAATCATAAGCTGTATTTAGATTTCTTGGCTCTCGCCAGCGTCAAAATTTCAATGTAAATTATTTTCCTTCTCCGGTGGTGGTGGTGCAATGTCACACGCAGACCAAGGCCGAGGAGCATCGCAGGCTGCAGTCCTCCAAAGATCTTTTATCTTTCAAAGTTGCTTTCTATTTTTTATGAACAACTCAAAGTTGCTTTCTCGATGCGACTTTGCTGTGGATCAAATTGCTCCCACCGGTGAAAAACACATTTCAAGATGCTCGACAAATTCGGCTGTTCATCTCCACATTTTATACGATGTCACTAAGTTTCAGGAAAATAAATATTTTTTTTGTGACATGTGTGTTAGAGAGTAAAAAATTGGTGCTTCAAAATAACATTTCACAAGACATTTGTTTTTACTTCTTTACATATGTCACTAAACTTACCTTTTTTCACTTAAATTTAGTGAGCGCGTCGAATGTTGTGATGTACACCTGACTTTTCCATAACTTTTGACTTTAAAAAAAAATTAAATATATATGTTTCCTCAATGATAGCATCTGCTCCTAAACCAAAAAAATAAGCCGTGCCATGTCTCGTACACTACATAAGTATGTTGATGCTTGCTCATGCTAAAATGTTTTTTCGGTGGCAGGAGCATATGCTCCCATATGCCTAAGTGAATTCCCCTTATTCATGTAAGAGAAAGTAGCATAATATGGACACGGTGTTTTGGTTCAAAGATCTATATGCACACGGTATGAAAAATGCATATCAAATGTATTCCAAAAAAAAATAAGGAAAAACTTTAGTGAATACATACGGGCATTATGTCCAGAAAGTTTTGTGAAAAAATATATTTTAATGGTTTGTGTAAAAAGAAAAATAGTCTCACAAAAATTCATTTTAGAGCACCGCAAATGGTCCTTTTACACATGCAACAAAAATTGTCTTTTTTCGCGAAACATTGTGTGTGGACGTAGATTGTCCGGATATACACCCGATTTTTTTTGAAAGATTTTAAAATACGGTTTTTGAATAGTGGGTGCTTCTACACCTATGAGGCAAAAAAATCCCATATAGTACAACCTTTTGTTTTACGAAAATTGAACCGTATAAATTCGAACAAAATAATAGAAATGAATATGGACATATACAATAGGAAATCAATATAATTCATAAGAAAATATCTGATGATCGATGCACCTAATAATATTGTTCTTGGTATTGACGTCGACATATTTTAAATATAAACTCTGTTAAATTTTATGTTATTTTACATTGGACAAAATGTATACACCTCAAGAAAATATAATATGGCGCAAGAGGAATTTATTACTACCGGAGGCAGGGCAGAGAGGAAAATAAATAGTAAATTCGAGATACAATACTCCGATTTTGGATGCGGGCCACAATGATCTTCCAATTAGAGAAACAACTTTTGGTATTTTTATCCTCATTTTTTTTGTTTTATATCTTTTCTTATGCGCGCAAACAGGTGGCTTTTCAAATTTCCATGGCGTTGACACCGGGCTGAGAAGGGGATACTGTTTAACTTTGTGCGTCATATACGAACGCCGAGTGCAAAACAACGGGGTTTTCGCATCTCGATTGCAAAAGATCGCTGCATCCCAACCTCTTCTCCCTAGCTAGAATCTTGGGATCAAAGGCGATTTCTTATTTTTTTTTTTGGGAAGAGCTGGCGGGCCGGCGACCTACGTATGTACCTTGCCGTCCAAGGATTGGAATATGCTCGCTGGACCATGCAGGATTAGATCACATGATATGTTTTGGCATCGCACTACAGGAACGGGGCTAGGTGCCGACAGCCGTGTACGCCGACGACAATTTGTCGTAGCCTCCTGGCCGGCCAGCCGGACGAGCTGGCCGTCGGTACACAGAATGTCGTCGGCGTAGACAAATTAGGGCCGACGACAAAGGGTGCTAGGCCGACTAATGCCGTCGGCATAGCGGGTGTTTCCTGTAGTGATCGCTTCTCCACCTTACCATGATCATAGCATTTGACAAAGTTAGCATTAGCTTTGCCGTAATGATGACCGACCGTGATGAACCGAAGAAGGTCCTACCTCTAGTCCTCTACTAATTTACGGAGGATCCAGATTTGATTGCAGATACTTCTTTTACTCCGTAGCTAGGAGAGAGATACTTCTCTGAGCGTGAGTGCACTTCTAGCTGACGGATACGCAGCATCGAGAAAACGGCAAAGGACACAGGAGGTCGTTTGCTGCCTAGCCAAGCCTAGCAAACAAAAACACTAAGCTAGCATGTGCATGTGCCGTGGAACAGCTGGGAACACGGGTGTGTATGTTGTGTCACAAAGGTCGCCGTGGCTACGGCTAGGGTTCGCGCGACTCTTAATTAATTAGTGAAATATAGTCACAATCTATTAGTAGATGTTTAATTTCTCTCTATTTAAGACAGTATGACATGTTTAGTTCTAAGCTATAGCTAGTATGTGTTAGGGTAATAGATGATTATATTACCAGGGGGCCAAAGGCCACAATATATAGTACATGTACAGTGCAAATATACAGCCTAACACATAGGGAAACTACAGTATACAAATATATACTCTAACACCCCTCCTCAAACTCAGGGTGGATCCAGAACACTGAGTTTGGAGAGTAAAAAGTCATGTTGCGCTCGGGTTTGTGCCTTTGTAAAGAAATCCGCCAACTGCAAGTCTGAAGGCACATAATGAAGCGCAACAACCTGATCCTGCACCTGAGCACGTGTAGCATCAACACCAATATGCTTGGTCAGCTCATGCTTGACTGGATCATGTGCAATACTGATAGCACCTGTACTGTCACACAAAAATGGAGTGGGTGTCGTAATAGAGACCCCAAAATCTGCAAGCAACCACCGTAACAAGGTCACCTCAGCAATCAACGAAGCCATAGCCCGCAGCTCAGCCTCAACACTCGAACGGGAAACCGCGACCTGTTTCTTCGTCTTCCAAGCAACAAGCGAACCACCAAGAAACACACAGTAAGCAGAAAGTGAACGACGATCCGAAGGATCACTCGCCCACGTAGCATCCGAGTAGCACTGGAGCTGGAGAGAGCTGGAGCTAGGAAAGAAAAGACGACGAGTAATCGTGCCACGAAGATAACGAAGGACACGAAGGAGATGACTGTAGTGAACGGTGCTAGGAGCTGAGACAAATTGACTCAGAATATGAACAGGATAAGAAATATCAGGACGAGTGACAGCAAGATAAACAAGACTCCCAACAAGATGGCGATAACGTGTGGGATCCGAAAGAGGATCACCATCAGTAGGGCTAAGCTTAACATTAAGCTCCATAGGAGTCTCAACTGTGCGCTCATCCACAAGGGCAGCACGAGTAAGGAGGTCCTGAATATACTTTTCCTGGGAAATATAAAAGCCATCAGAAGTGGAGGAGATCTCAATCCCAAGAAAGTAGCGAAGAGCAGGGGCGGAGCCAGGACCCGGGCAACCCGGGCCGTGGCCCGGGGCGTGAGCGCCGGCCGTAGGCTATACTGTAGCGCATTTACTGTATTGCGCTACTGTAGCAACGAAGTGGCCCGGGGCGTACTCCCATCCTGCCTCCGCCACTGGCGAAGAGGACCAAGATCAGTCATAAGAAACTGATCACGAAGACGAGCCTTGACAAAGGCAATATACTCAGGATCATCACCAGTAATGATCATATCATCAACATAAAGAAGGAGAAGAGTGCGTCCACGAGGAGAAGCGTGAACAAAAAGCGCTGGATCATGAAGACTAGGAGAGAAACCAGCAGCAGTCACCACAGAAGCAAAGCGCTCAAACTAGGCACGAGGGGCCTGTTTCAGGCCATAAAGAGAACGTCGAAGACGACAAACCATCCCATCAGGTACAGAATACCCAGGAGGAGGCTGCATGTAAACCTCCTCACTCAACTCGCCATTAAGAAAAGCGTTCTGAACATCAAGTTGGGACACAGACCAGCGTCGAACAGAAGCAACAGCAAGAAGAGTACGCACAGTGGTCATATGAGCCACAGGAGCAAAAGTCTCATCATAGTCACGGCCGTGCTCCTGCTGAAAGCCACGAGCCACAAGACGCGCTTTATAGCGCTCAAGAGATCCATCAGAGCAGGTCTTAATTTTATAGACCCACTTACACGTAATAGGACGGACACCAGGAGGTGGAGAAACAAGATCCCAGGTGCCGGTGCGCTCAAGCGCAGCAATCTCCTCAGCCATGGCAAGCTGCCATTCGGGATGTTGCTCAGCATCCCGATAAGAAGTCGGCTCGAAGACAACAGAGAGACCATACTGACTAGGAGAGTAACGGTTTGGAGGACGACGCGAACGAACAGGCGAAAGAGGTGGAGAACTAGGAGACGCATCAGCAGAAGACAACTCATCAGAAGAGGAGGAATCCGAGGCCGGAGAACGAGGAGAACTAGGAGAACTAGACGGAGGAGATGATGGCACCAACGAAGGGGGCGCATAGAAGGAAGAGGTGGAGGAGAAGGGACATCAGGAGGTGTGTCAGGAAAGAGAAGAAAAGAGATATCATCCACCGGGTAAGTACCAGAGGTGGGGGAGGATAGAACGAACACGTCTCATCAAACGTAACATCACGAGAGATGCGCATCCGACGACCAACAGGGTCCTAGCAGCGATAGCCTTTATGCTCATCACTGTATCCAAGAAACACACACTGAACAGACTGAGCAGTCAGTTTGGTGCGTTCGCGAGGAGGGAGAAGGACATAGCAAACACAACCAAATAAACGAAGAGTCGAGTAGTCTGGAGAGCTACCAGAGAGACGCTCGAGCGGAATGCCACCGTGAAGAGCAGCAGAAGGCTGAATGTTAATGAGGTAAGTCGACGTAGCAACAGCCTCAGCCCAGAAATGCGGCGGAAGAGAGGAAGCAATCATCATAGCACGGGTAGTCTCAAGAATCACTAGTGGAAAAATAGCCTATTGTCCCGGTTGGTTTGGGCCATTGGTCCCGGTTCCCCAACCGGGACTATCCAATCGGGACGAATGCTAGTCCCGGTTGGGACACCAACCGGGACGAATGGGGGGGCACGTGGCCCGGCCACAGGCAGCAGGGGCGGAGGCTTTGGTCCCGGTTTGTATTACGAACCGGGACGAAAGCCCCGAACCGGGACTATTGTCCCGTCAGATTTTACTTTTTCCAAAAATTTCAGAAAATTGTTTAAATTTATAAAATAAATAATGCTTATTCTGTAATTCATAAAAATATGAATAAAATACCAAAATGTTCAGAAAAATAAGACCTATTTGATTATGAAAAATGCATGCATGTTTAAAAACTTAAATTAAATATTTCTTAGAACTACAAAAATGCCACTACTAGTTAAATAAGAGGAACCACTATTACACATCATCGCCACGAATATATATATATTACACACATCTCATTCGTCGTCCTACATATATACATCTCTTTTACACTCTCACTATTTAATTTCAATCTTACAGTAGTATTCTCCTTTCGGATCTACGACCTCTGCAAGTAAGAATCCGGCAATTTCCTCTTGAATTGCTCGTATGTGATCGTGTGGTAGAAGGCCATCCCGCAACCGTTCGATCTAATTAAAAAAGGGTCAATATATATGAATGAAAGTAAACAGAATTGATGGCAATAAACTAAGATTATGAATATTGCATACGCACTTCAAGTTGTTCTAAGATTCTGCCCTTCTCACAGCACGTCTGACGAATGAACTCGCAGACGTAGTATCCACATAAATGATTCCCACTTCCCTAGCTCAAACACTTTACGGGAACAGAGTTCAATCAAAATAATAATCAAGAATGGTAATGGTATTGAACTAGAATCAAAGAGATGCGCGGATCTAGATAGTAGTACTTACATTTATTGGTTTAAATGTAAGCTCCTCCGCCCATTCACCCCTAGCCCTGGCGGTGAATCGTTTCCAAGCCCTGCCCGGCAAAGAAAATGAATAAATGAGTTATATATTAATTACTTGCTATCAGTAAATGAACGGAAAGTTGCCGATAATGCCATAATGATTGAAATTACCTCTGGAGGCATTCCTGCATGTCCGCCCACTTCTCAATGGGTTTATGTAAGGAGTCCATGACTTGTACTACTCCTTTGTCAGGCATAATGATTAGCAGAATAAAGTGGAAGCTGCGCACGCATAAGTCATCAATTATACACTTAACATCGAGAAATTAAGCGAAATAAAATATGTAGAAGACAGTAACACTTACTTGAAGTTGTAAGGAAATAATATTTCTCTTTTGATTCGTTGAACCGTAACGCATTTACCAAGTTATTCTCGGTTTCGTCGTAAAAATCAAGGAGACTTTTTTCATGAACGGTATTTGGATCAACGAACCCAATGTCATAGATTTGTCCTCTTTTGCATTGGAGAATCTTCATTCTGCATAATTAATATAGTGATGAGTAAGATTATAAATGCAATGAACGAGGTGAGCTAGGTAGAGACTTAACTACAGAAATAATAATTACAGACAATAGGCGCTGATGATAGCTTTGTCAAGGGCTGTTTGTTGGTATAACTGAAATAATTCACAAAATTCAATCATTACGTGGTCATCTCCATGCCCGTAATGCTCGTTCTTATATCCCACGTAGATCCAATTTTCCCCTTTCTTGAGGCTGCCATATACCAACTATGCAATCTTCGCATTTTTGTTGGTAGATTTTTGACTAACTCAGATTTGACGAGAGGATGCCCGTGCCGGTATTTGTATTTTGCAACTATTTCTTCGTGGAATTGTAATTGGTCTAAGTACTCAGCAATAGACAAGCCGTGAGCAGCGGCTGCTTCTCCGTACGTTGCAACAAACTCAGGATCGATGCCGACCGCAGGTTTGCTCGACCCTACCTTGGTATCGGAAAACACTTTGAGCGGGGGGCACGATTGTTTTTGCTGTTCTCCTAGCTGGGCAACTGTCTTCCGGCTTGCACTAATACTCTTCGACCGCTGTTTATTTGCCCGAACCGACTTGAGAATAGAGCGGTCATAGTCTGGTGTCAGCTTTGGCGGGGGTTGGGCCATATTTTTCAGCATTTTCACGACAGCGGCATGTTCTTCTGGGGTGTCGGGGAACTCTGGCGCTTTCGCCTTCTTTACCTTCAAGTTAGCAAACCACTTATCCGTTTCCCCTTTTGCGATCGCCTTATTTTCCTCCACCGTATAGTCATAAGGTCTCTTGGCAAGATTCTTATGAGGTACTTTTGGGAGGGGTGACCTTGTACATTTCGGTGATCGGTTACGACTCCTTGTAGTACCAGCAGTGGTACGCTGAGCCTGAGACGACTGACGCGGCGGCGAAGACGGCTGCTCTGGAGACTGGTGAGGCGGCGGAGACGGCGCCTGAGCGGCGGCGGTGGAGAGTGGTGAGGCGGCGGAGACGGCGCCTGAGGCGGTGGAGAGTGGTTGAGGCGGCGGCGGTGGAGAGTGGTGAGGCGGCGGCGGTGGAGAGTGGTGAGGCGGCGGAGGCGGTGGAGAGTGCTGAGGCGGCGGCGGTGGAGAGTGGTGAGGCGGCGGAGACGGCGCCTGAGGCGGTGGAGAGTGGTGAGGCGGCGGCGGTGGAGAGTGGTGATTGCGGCGGCGGTGGAGAGTGGTGAGGCGGCGGAGGCGGTGGAGAGTGGTGAGGCGGCGGCGGTGGAGAGTGGTGAGGCGGCGAGGCGGCCAGTTTGGAAGCACGATGAATTCCTTTGGCCATAGAATAGTCCCTTTCCTGGCTTCTCCAAGTTCAACCACCTCCCCATCTTCAACCTGCAGGGTGTTCCAGCTTCAGCTCCTCAAATCCTTTACTAACTTCATCCGCCCCGACAATAGCGTAGCCATGAGGAATCGGGGAGCAATGGAAAGTTGGTGTAGGTCCAATTGGTACGGCATAGCCGACCTCCACCTTCATGGTTATGTTGAACACTTTCACATGTAGCTCACAAGGTGTGCTCTCCGTGATATCATCCACTGGGTAGCGACGAAGAGCATCCGTCGTCAGTGCATCATCATCACCAGCCGGGACCATGCTCGAAGCCACGCTGCTTTTCCGATATGATGGGTCGGTAGCATCGACTGCAGCTTCTACAACGTGCTGCTGAGATAGGCCGGCAGTGCCTTGCTGGCTAAGTTCATTAATTTGATCCTGCTGCCGCTTCATTTGATCCTGCTGCCGCTTAATTGTTTCTTCTATATTACGCAGCCGGTCTGCAGCAGCGATTGCTTCCCTTGCCTCCCTTTCCTCTTCTCCTCTGATGACTTTTATCGGGAAATATTTTCCTTTCCACGGGAAACCCATGTACCCACGGCTTGGAGCCTTTGGTGCCTCGTGTTCGTCCATCATGTTCTTTATTCCCAAGGGCGCGTGAAAGCTCGTCATCCTCTCTATCGGGACGGAACCGTCCCTCTTCAACATCCTTGTATGCTTTCCTAATTTCTTCGATGGGTAGTAGGGGATTATCCTTGTGTCTTCTGGTATATATGCACTTTCCTTCTGCGTCCAATGTGCCCCCATGCCCGTAAAACCAATTTCTTGACCGTTCGGTCCATCCTTCTTTTATAGGCTCTGGAATGATCCCTTTAGCCAGCAGGTCGGCCTCAAGTTTGTCCCACTTAGGCATGGAACAGACGTAGCCAGCAGCCCCCATAGTATGGTGGTACTTCTTTTTAGCAGCATTTGCCTTGTTTATTGCAGACTTTAACTGAGCTTGCTCTGATTTCTTGTAATTCACAAAATCTTCCCAGTAGTCTCTTATCTTCTCATACCCGTGATCGAAATCCGGAGTTTTATCTTTCAAGATAAAGTCAGTGTACAATCTTTTCTTAAATTTGTTGAATAGCTCGGCCATCTTCTTAAGAGCCCACGCCTTGACTTTATCTACTAGAGCTTTTTTTCGGGCATCCATCTCCTCCTCATCTGGCTCCCCCTCCTCTGGATCCACCTCTGGCAACGGCAATGTGAAATTAACCATGACCTTTTGAAAAAGGCGTCTTTTGCCTTCGGAGCCGATATAGCTAACTTTAGGATCCCTTGGCTTATTCCATTCTCGGATGGTGATCGGGACGTAGTCCCTAACAATAACACCGCATTGCTTCACAAATTTTTGTCTAACATCAATTGGAGCAATGGGTTCGCCGTCTGCAGCGACTTCTTCGATCCTGTAGCGGATATTGTCCTGCAACTTTTTGGTTGGGCCTCGTTTCGTCCTCACAGAGGATTTGCTCGATCCGGATGGCTAAAAGAAGAAAGACCATTAATATGTGCATATGGACAACAGAGCCTAAATTAATTAATATAAATATATATATGCACCTCGTCGGAGTTTGTAATAATCAATGTTGCACCGGAGCCGCCGGCTTCTGCCTTGTCGGCTTCTCCCTCATTGGAGATGCCGAGTTCGGCCTCTTTCCAGGCGTTGAGAGACTCATCCCCCTCACCGGAGTCGTTCAGAAAGTGACTTGTTTCATCATCGCCGCAGATTATATCCTCGAGGATATTTTCCTCAATTTCATCTCTGCCGTGTGGTTCCATAGTTTTCTGCAAAATACGAAAGTTATTTTCGGAGCCGTCTCTGCCGTGTCATTCAGAAAACTTGTAGGGATAGAATGGTACTACAAGGAAAGCCGCGCGTTGCTGCGCCTGTTGTTTCTAAGCGTCGTCATGGTGATACATTTTTATGAACAAGTGTGATTTATGCTCATCGTCGGCACTTAGGTGACTAAATCGTCGATGACCTAGCTCATCGATTTCATCCCCCGCAACACGGTAAAAATGTCGCGGTAAATCACTCCTCACAAAAATGAAACACTTAGCACATTCGTGGGTTTGTCGAGTTTTGACTGAAATTTACATCACTAAATAAAAATCAACATCGCTACATCACTGAAATTTGCACTAGCTAAATATTACATATGCGAGGATGATCCACTAAATAAAAATCATCACAGATCAATTTTGCAATTATCATGTTCTATGTCCAGACCAAGTTTACAAACTCTAAACTCCAAGCAACTAGGTATCACAGATCAATTTTGCAATTATCATCGGATACTTTATATACACTAACCGCTGTCACATATCACAGATCAATTGCAAAAAATTATTGACAGAAAAAAGTAAATAAGTTATTGCTCAATATCATTTCCTATTTTAGCTATTGAAAATAACCATACATGATATTTTATATAGCATATAATAACGTTAAATTAGCTATATATTGATCGATATCATTTCCTTTCACATTGTGTGACTATCTATGAAACAATAGAAATTGGTAAACTAAAATTGCTAATTAAATTAAAATTGCTAAACTAGCATTGCTAAACTAGAATGGCTAATTAAACTAAAATTGCTAAAGTAAAATTATAATTAAACTAAAATTGCTAAAGTAAAATTGCTAAACTAGAATTGCTAATTATACTAAAATTGCTAAACTAAAATTGAAATGGCAAACTAGAATTGGTAAACTAAAATTGCTAAAGTAAAATTGCTAATTAAACTAAAATTGCAAAAGTAAAATTGCTAATTATACTAAAATTGCTAAACTAAAGTTTCTAATTAAACTAAAATTGCTAAAGTAAAATAGATAATTAAACTTCAATTTCTGAAAACCTAACAATGCTAACAATTTGCTAAATTGCAATGCCCTAAAAAAATACAAAAATACTAACAATATCTAAAAACCTAACCTAGCTGACAATGTCGGCGAGGAGGAGGCGGCCGGCGAGGAGGCAATCGCCGACGAGGAGGAGCGGGGCGCGGCACGGGCCGGCGAGGAGGAGGCCGCCGGAGAGGAGGAGGCGGCTGGAGAGGAGGAGCAGGGCGAGGGGCGCGGCGTGGGCCGGCGAGGAGGAGGCGGCCGGAGAGGAGGAGCGGGGCGAGGGGCGCAGCGTGGGTCGGCGAGGAGGAGGCCGGCGAGGAGGAGGCGGCTGGCGAGGAGGCGACGGCCGACGGGGAGCAGCGGGCCAAGGGGCGCGGCACGGGGCCGGCGAGGAGGAGGCGGCCCGAGAGGAGGAGCGGGGCGAGGGGCGCGGCGCGGGCCGGCGAGGAGGAGGCCAGCGAGGAGGAGGAGGCCGGCGAGGAGGCGACGGCTGATGAGGAGGAGCAGGCCAAGGGGCGCGGCGACGGTCGACGGCGACAGCCTGACGGCGTGGTTTCGGTCCTTAGCGAATTTTGGGATGGATTGGGGAAGGAGAAGGGCGCGCAGTTATGTAGCAGGACTCATCCGTCCCGGTTGATGCCACCAACCGGGACCAAAGCCTCATTCGTCCCGGTTCGTGGCATGAACCGGGACCAATGCCCTGAAAATTTAATGCCATATTTCCCTGGCGCGAACCGGGACCTTTCGTCCCGGTTCTTCCTATAAACCGGGACCAATGAGTCCTTTTTTCAATTTTTTTCAAACTTTTCAGTTCTGAATGTTCGTTCCCGCCTTTTTTATTCTTATTAAGGTGTTTGAATATGAATTTCAAATGGTTTTAAATTTGAAAAGACTTTCAACATGAAAAGTGTTTAAATTTGAATAAATAATTCAAAACCATTTTCTGTTTTATATAATAGTTATTCTATCTATACAAACTATTAACCATTTTGTCATTTTTTTAAGATTAGAGGTGAATTCATTTAAGTAATTTTTTGGAATGTGAACTTAATTAATTCATTAAACTGATAAATTCAATATATTTTCACATGTTTGTCAGAAAAATGAAATTAAAATATCAAATTGTAGATAAAATGTAATCTATCAATTTATGACCAATTCAATTTTTTTGAGATTATAGGTGAATTCATTTAATTACAAATTTGGAATTTGAACTCCATTAAGTCATTAATTAATTTTATAAATTCAATATATTTTCATATGTTTATCAGAAAAATGAAATTAAAATATCAAATTGTTGATAAAAATGTAATCTATCTATTTATTTAATTTATATCTATTGAATTAATATATATCTATTGAATTAATTCATATCTATTGATTTAATTCATATCTCACTAAACAGTACATAATGGCAACAGCGGATCCTTCAGGTAATCGATCGGATACGGTACAAATGACAACAGTGGATCCCAAATATTTTGCATACATATGCATGAATATCACACACATATCCGGAAGTCGATAGTTTAGGTCGCAAGTTTTCAAAAGCAAGTAGTAACCTAAACTATGATCACATAAAAGAGAACTGCAATGGTGATCACATACTCTGAAACTAACTTCGACGGTGTATTTGATACGGTACAGAATGACAACAGTGGATCAGTTGTCCTAACAATCTTAGTCATACTCCTGCCTAGGCCTATAATACTCGTACTCGTAGTCGCCGTCATCGTCGTCGTCGCTGTCATCGTACTCATACGGCGCTCGTGGCTCGAACCTCGACGGGTGAGCACCCCCGGACTGCATGTTAGGGTAGCGTAGGCGGGGGTTATCGCCAGCCATGATGTAGTTCATAACGCCCTGGAGAGTCCGGCCAGCCCACCACAGCTGACGGCCGGCCTCGTTGAAGTCCGAAGGAGGAGGGCCATCCCCCTCGTACCTAGCGAGCGTCCTCTCACGCCGATTGATGAAGAAGGCTTCCCAAGTCGGGCGGTAGTCGGGATGCCAGCCCGGATCCATCCGCTGCTCCGGTGTGAGCTCGAGGTAGTAGTGGTTCATGATGGCCGCCCGGCGCGCCACACCTTGAGGGACAGGAGGGACCGGCACGCCTCCGGCGCTCAGCCTCCAGCCGGCGGGGACGCGGTAGCCGGGCGGGCAGGGGTAGTTCGAGGCGGAAAGCTCCTCCGCCTGACGGTAGGTTAGTACGGTGGAAGCCATGGAAGAGTGATGAGGTTACAGATATGAGTTTAGATGTGATATATATAGTGAGAAATTTGCGGGAAGACGAAGGCGGAAAGCGGTGGAAGAAGCACACGGATCGTGTGTTTCCTTCGAGCGCTTGTGAGCCGTTGGATCAGAGTTGTGTTTCTTTCGAGTGCTTGTGAGCTGTTGGATCGTGTGCACACGGATCGTGTGTTTCTTTCAAGCGCTTGTGAGCTGTTGGATCAGGGCCTTTAGTACCGGTTCATGTTACCAACCGGGACCAAAGGGTCTTTCGTCCCGGTTGGAGGCACCAACCGGGACTATAGGCCTACCCTTTCGTCCCGGTTCGTGTTACCAACTGGGACTAAAGAAGCACACGGATCATGTGTTTCCTTCGAGCGCTTGTGAGCCGTTGGATCAGGGGTGTGTTTCTTTAGAGCGCTTGTGAGCTGTTGGATCGTGTGCACACGATCGTGTGTTTCTTTCAAGCGCTTGTGAGCTGTTGGATCAGGGCCTTTAGTACCGGTTCGTATTACCAACCGGGACCAAAGGGTCTTTCGTCCCGTTTGGAGGCACCAACCGGGACTATAGGCCTACCCTTCGTCCCGGTTCGTGTTACCAACCTGGACTAAAGAAGCACACGGATCGTGTGTTTCTTCAAGCGCTTGTGAGCCGTTGGATCAGGGGTGTGTTTCTTTAGAGCGCTTGTGAGCTTTGGATCTGCACTCCCACCTCATTCACAGGTACACCTTCTAATCGCCTATAAATAGCGACGTCCCTGCAGCGAACGGCACACAACGAGCGTCTACCTTTGCCACCGAACCAATGGTTGGATTTAGCCTACCCGCTGGCATGTTCCCTAGCATTATTGTGTTTGTCCTTGTTCGTCGCCAGCCATTGGAGCCACCTCCCGTAGGTCGGTGAATAAGGACAACACAACGACGCTGTTGGAAACACAGCCCTCGGGTAGGTTGAATCCAACCACTGGATTAGGGTGACACAATGATGAATTGCCGAGGAGGTGGGAGTGGTGGTGGTAGAAATCATTCAGTTCATCGACCGAATACAAATCAAACGGTTTCACCTGCATACGCCCTACGGTGCATTTGATATGCGGGCAGTCTCTAGCCACAGTAGGGTTGTATGCAGGTGATACCGTGTGTTTTGTTCTATCTAGAAATCCTTCAGTTCATCGACCGAATACGGTTTGTATGCAGGTGATACCGTGTGTTTTGTACACGAACTTCTCACCAGTTTTTGTCAACACTCATACATAAAAGGTTTTGAGAANCCACATCATTGGCTAGGACGAATGGTTCGTCTCTGTACGCAAGATTCTTGAGATCCACTGTTGTCATTCCGTACAGCTGGTCTACCTTTACCCCTTCTCCATTCATGTTGACCCAACTGCACCGAAACAAAGGGACCTTAAAAGTAGGTCCATAGTCAAGTTCCCATATCTCCTCTATGTAACCATAGTATGTGTCCTTTTGTCCATTCTCGTCTGTTGCATCAAAGCGAACACCACTGTTTTGGTTGGTACTCTTTTTATCTTGGGCAATCGTGTAAAATGTATTCCCATTTATCTCGTACCCTTGGAAAGTCAATACAGTCGAAGATGGTGACGCGGCCAATAAGTAGAGTTGATCTCCAACATCGGTGTCATTCATGAGATGTACTCGCAACCAACTGCCGAAAGTCTCCATGTGTTTTTGTTTAATCCAGGAGTCAGGCTTCCCTGGGTTTTTGGAGCGTACACTATTCTTGTGTACCTCGATATACGGAGCCACGAAGGTGGAACTTTGTAGAACTGTGTAGTGTGCTTGAGTGAAAGAATGCCCGTCCCTACATATCATTGCTTTCTTTCCTAGCGTGCCTTTTCCACTAAGTCTCCCCTCATGCCGCGATTCAGGAAGACCAATCGACTTAATGTCGGGAATAAAGTCAACACAAAACTCAATGACCTCCTCTGTTCCATAGCCTTTGGAGATGCTTCCTTCTGGCCTAGCACGGTTATGAACATATTTCTTCAAGACTCCCATGAACCTCTCGAAGGGGAACATATTGTGTAGAAATACAGGACCGAGAACTGCAATCTCGTCGACTAGGTGAACCAGGAGATGCGTCATAATATTGAAAAATGATGGGGGGAACACCCTGAGTTCCTCTTGTATCGGTTCAAGCGAACCCACCAGACTTATTTAAGTGGATGGATGCCAGTAAGGGCTGGAACTCAAAACTAACAAGACATTGGGCCACATCCGTCTGTAACCTTGTCAGACTTTCTGGATCGATTACCTTCAGATATTGCATTGAGAAATGCACATAGCTTCACAATGGGTACTCGAACATTTTCTGATAGAAGCCCCCTTAATGCAATCGGAAGCAACTGCGTCATAATCACGTGGCAATCATGAGACTTCAGGTTTTGGAATTTTTTATCTGCCATATTTATTATTCCCTTTATATTTGACGAGAAGCCAGCCGGGACCTTGATACTGCTCAGGCACTCAAAAAATATTTCCTTCTCTGCTTTCGTAAGAGCGTAGCTGCTTATGTAATGACGCCCTTTATCCGTATGCTTGTTGTTTGGGTCTTTCATACGCTGGTCCTCCCTTGCTTCCGGTGTATCTTTTGTCTTCCCATACACGCCGAGAAAGCCTACCAGGTTTACGCAAATATTCTTTGTCACGTGCATCACGTCGATTGAAGACCGAACCTCTAGGACTTTCCAATAGGGTAGCTCCCAAAATATAGATTTCTTCTTCCACATGGGCGCGTGTCCGGTAGCGACGTCTTTCGGAACAGAATGACCGCCAGGACCCTTTCCAAAGATTACTTCTATGTCCTTGACCATACCAAATATAGCATCACCATCAGGGAGCTTAGGCTTCTTCCGGTGATCTGTCTCACCATTGAAATGCTTGCCTTTCTTTCTTACGGGGTGACTGCCTGGAAGAAATTGACGACACCCAAGGTACACGACCTTCTTACATATTTCCAAATATGTATCTTTAGTCTTATCTAAACAGTGCGTGCATACGTTGTATCCCTTGTTTGACTGTCCTGAAATGTTACTAAGAGCAGGCCAATCATTGATGGTTACGAACAGCAACGCTCGTAGGTCAAATTCCATCTGTTTGTGCTCATCCCACACACGTACACCTGGTATGGCCCACAACTGCAATAGTTCATCAACTAATGGCCTTAGGTACACATCAATGTCGTTGCCGGGTTGCTTCGGGCCTTGGATGAGAACTGGCATCATAATGAACTTCCGCTTCATGCACAACCAAGGAGGAAGGTTGTAGATACATAGAGTCACGGGCCAAGTGCTGTGACTGCAGCTCTGCTCCCCAAAAGGATTCATACCGTCTGTACTTAGACCAAACCATAAGTTCCTTGCGTCACCTGCAAAGTCCGGGTACTCTCTCTCGATTTTTCTCCATTGAGACCATCGGCGGGGTGTCTCAACTTCCCGTCTTTCTTACGCTCCTCTTTGTGCCATCGCACAACCTGGCATGCTCTTTGTTTCTGAACAGACGTTTCAACCGTGGTATTATAGGAGCATACCACATAACCTTAGCAGGAATCCTCTTCCTGACGGGCTCGTCATCGCCCTCAACATCACCAGGATCATCTTGTCTGATCTTGTATCGCAGTGCATTGCATACCGGACATGCATCCAAATTCTCATACTCCTCACCGCGGTAAAGGATGCAGTCATTGATGCATGCATGTATCTTCTGCACATCTAATCCTAGAGGGCAGATAGCCTTCTTTGCTTCGTACGTAGTCTCGAGCAGTTCGTTATCCTTTGGAAGCTTCGGCTTCATTATTTTCAGTAACTTTTCAAATCCCTTGTCAGATAAACCAGTCTCTGCCTTCCATTTCAGCAATTCCAGTGTGGTACCGAGCTTTGTGCTGCCATCTTCGCAATTTGGGTACAACAACTTTTTGTGATCCTCTAGCATGGCCTCCAACTTCAGCTTCTCCTTTTCTGTATCGCATTCTCGTTGTATATCGGAAATGACCCGACCAAGACCATCAGCATGCTCATCTGGCGTCCGTTGTTCTTCACGACCTTCTTCTTCATTGTCTTCCATCGCAGTATCACCGTATTCTTCAGAGAACATACGATAGTTCTCATCATCATTTTCTTCTTCATCGTCTTCCATCATAACCCCTCTTTCTCCGTGCTTGGTCCAACAATTATAGCTGGGCATGAAACCTCTCCGAAGCAGGTGGCCTTGAAGGGTTCTCGACGAAGAGTGCTCCTTAACGTTCCGACAGTCCACACATGGACAAGGCATAAAACCATCATATTTGTTTGCCTCAGCCACATGGATAAATTTATGCAGGCCTGTAATAAAATCAAAACTGCATCGGTCGCCGTACATCCATCGCTGCCGTTCATCCATCTGCATATCATATAATTAAGTTTATCAAATACAATTAGAATAACATATTGAATACTGAAATGACCACCGTACATCGACACATGAAATTAATATTTCTGTATCAATTATAGATGAGAAGGATAAAGTTGCTAACCTCGGTCGAGGATATCATTTTGTGTGAACTTAAGTGTGGCTCGGGCATTTCGTCGAACACATCTTGTGCGTGGCAAAAGAAAAAAAAACTAGCACCCACTTCCCACCAATCCGAACAAAAAAATAACAGAGTAGAGAAGAAGGCGGGGGTTACGTATATAAAGGCAGGGGAGGGGCATTCGTCCCGGTTCGTGGCACGAACCGGGATCAAAGCTCGGGCATTCGTCCCGGTTCGTGGCACGAACCGGGACCAAAGCCTCCGCGACAGCTTTGGTCCCGGTTCGTGCCACGAACCGGGACGAATGTCCCCAACCGAACCGGGACCAATGCTCTACGGGCCCCTGGCAGCTCGAACCGGGACCAATGCCAGGCATTGGTCCCGGTTTATCAGTCAACCGGGCCTAATGCCAATTCGGCAGCGTCCGAAAGGCTATTTTTCTACTAGTGGCCATGATCAGCAACCTTGAGCTTATGGGTGTGACAAGTAGAAATCTTTTGTTGTATTTTACTAATCTATTGGCCAAAATCATTAGCTATGTATATTATAAGTAGGCCAAAACAGTAGCTATGTCAATAAGTGGATATCTGTGTACTTGTGATCAATATATTAATGATATATGTGGATATGTGTACGTGTACCTGTGATGTGTTGCTCTAGTATTTTACAAACTGTTCGTGATACATGGATTTTAATATTGATGTGATATTGGAGCATTTATATATATACAATGTGTGTTTGGTTGTATGCACGTGTAGCAACAGAATTAGTGTTGGCAAAAGGTATACCTACATCACATGTGTCGGAGTAGCTATGGTGCTTCTAGACATATTAAGTGTCGGCATAGGTAGTGTACACCAACAACACAAGTGTCGGCATAGGTAGGGTGTGTCTTGACAGAATAAGTGTCGGCATAGCTTAGGGTACGCCGACAGAAAAGGTGTCGGAAAATAAATCATCTGTCGGCAAAACTTTCCCCGACTGCTTTTGCCCCGACTCTTTATCTTCTGTCGGCATAGGCCTTACCATCTGGAAAACTGTCGGCAAAGGTACCATATGCCGACAGATGCTCATGTAGGCAAGTTTGTACCGTGGTGTAGTGATGGTCCCGCTGGGGTCGCCCGGGCCCGCATTTACCACTGGCGTAGCACATACATTGTTCGCCAGTGATGCTATTATTAGAAAAGAGTTCGGTCGCATACAGCAGATGATCGCTGGAATCATCTGCAACGATGTCTTGGATAAATCCGGGGTGTTCTTCAACGGCTTTGCAGTACCATCGAACACCGAGATACAAAATCGCCTAACAGCGCAGGGTGATCCTAGGCCATTCACTATAGATGGTGTCCTCCCGTTCCCGCCAATGCCGAAGCCGAGCAAGAAGAAGCAGTGATCGACGAACTGTGTTGTCTACTTAGTACGATCGTTAAACTTCTGTTGTTAAATTATATCCGTAAATTAACTTGCCTGGATACCTCTTGCTTCGGAAGTCGTTGAACTTGCATGTGTGATCGATGTTATTTACAGTTAGATATGAAACGATCCAAAACATGTTTGTTTTGTTTCGTCTTTCTCCCTGAATGTCGATGATTAAAATGAAGTGACACCGTGTGATACAGGGATGGTCTAGCGAGCCTTGTGATATGCACGAGTACACACATCTTGTGCATCCTACTTGGCTCGCTAGCCCCATCTCTGTAATTTGTGTGTCCAACCTATATATGAGGCATGCTTTCGATTTTGGTGCACCCATTTAACTATTATTTTATTTGTGCATCAACTGTTGCTCTTCTTTGCCTAACACTTTTATCTTTGCATGTCTCATGTACAGAGAGATGAAGAAATGGTTATACGCGTCACCGCTCGAGTGGGCCGGGCCGGAAGATGTCTCAAGCAAGTGGGACGAGTTTACATGGTTCAAAGGGCAACAACTACAAGTGCTATACGAGAGTAAAGCAGAGGCGGAGAGTGGAAGAGAGGAAGAAAAATGCATACCCTTCTTGCTCATCGTCATTGCAATTCTCTTGTATGTGATTGTAGTTTATATTACTAGCTACTTGCTTTTGAAAACTTGCGACCTAAACTATCGACTTCAGGAGATGTGTGTGTATTCATGCATGTATGAAAAATATTGGGCCTCACTTGTATATTTTGGCTTGTAATGCATGCATATGTGATGAACCAACAATTTGGCCACTTGTATATTTGTATGTCTATTGAAATTCTGTATTTATACTGTTTCTGTCAAATATATATTGCTGGAATATATATGTATTTACCTGTATATATTGCTGTAATACATTTCGGCTTTTATTTGAAAATACAAATACCTATTACTGGCGAACAGGAGCCTGGTTCGCCAGTGGTATGCCCTGAGAATACCTCTGACGAACAATTGCTTTGTTCACCAGTGGTACGTGAGCTACGCTGGTGAACAAGGAAGTGGTTCGCCATCGGTATGTTTCCTTACCACTGGCGAACATGTTGTTCGCCAGTGGTAATCTGTTATCACTGGCCGATAGTACCGCTAGTGAACCACACGTTCGCCAGCGATAGCATATTTAGGTTCGTCAGTAATAGGCATTTTCCTACTAGTGTCCCAACAACTTCTACATAGCAAACAAGAAAAGATCAGCCTTTGGAGTGCAACTATGAGATCAATGGCCACCAATACCGCAAAGGTACATTCAAAATGGTTTACATTGATGAAGACAATTGCCAATCCTTTAGGTCAGTTTTTTTCTTTTTTTGCTTCATGCCAAGAAAGTGATACGAAGAATGTTGAGAGGGCATTTGGTGTGCACAACACTCATTTTTTCATTGTGCAGTACCCTACTCTTACAAGATCAAATGATCAGATGTGGTAGGTCATGAGTACTTGTGTTAGCATGCACAACATGATCATCGAGAGTGAGCGTGTTGCTTCAGCGATTGATTATCATCGAGAGTGAATGTGCTGCTTCACTTCAGCGATTGCTAATTTTCCCATCATGCATGCAGATATCCTTAATTAAATTGTTCATTGTCAAATGATCTAGTTGAGCATTTATGAACACTCGAAGGGAAACGAACATTGAGTCATGATCTACTCCAATATATTTGAATTGTTGTATGAATTATTTTATTTTTAATGTTTTGATTATTATGGAATTAATTTTACATGTTCAAAACTATTGTAATTAATACGTTTTAATTTAGGTAGAAATATTGTTGTATTTGCCAAAACAAAATAGTAAATATTATTACAAGGGCCTATTGGTGGTTGTCACCGGGTGCAGCCGGCCTAATTGACAGGTAATATGTGCTAATCTCCCGCGCATAACTAGCCCTTTCTAAAAGCTTAAAAAAAATTGATCTAAAAAATATCATAATCTGACAATTTTTTATGACGCCCGGCCAGGGACGCTCTCGTACATCGCATGGCAGCTTGATCAAGAGAGAATCGCCAATATACCACTAGTTAAAACCGAAACTTCCAAAATACCACTCAAAAAACCAAGTTTGCCAAAATAGCACTACCATTTAGTTTTTTATGCCAAAATACCACAATGCACCAACTGATAATAACACTCACACAAAATGACTGTTGTGCCCTTACCTCTTCACACTCCAACTCTCTCATTTCAGCAACATCTAAATGAGATTTGGTAAGTATTTTGACAAGATTTTAGGAATCCATCAAGTTTTCAACAGGAACGGTTAAGCAATACTTTAAAAAAATAACGAGCACATATACTCGAAATCCATACATTGCCGACTTGCATACATACATAAGGTTTCTTTCGTACATCAAGCACCATCACTAATGTTTGGATCTGAGTAACCCTATCACATGTATATCAGAATGCTACTTCTCTGCACTAGCAATAGCAATTAACTGAAGTGTTATTTCTCTGCAGTTTCCTTTGGTTTCTCCAGCAGGAAGCAGTCGTTGGCAGCGTCGAGCAACACGTTGAATAGCGCAAGGTTCTCCGCTCCCTGCACAGCTCCGGCACGGCAACATCTCCTCCACCGCTTGTCGCGCACCATTGTGGCGGCCGGCGTATCCTCGCCCCTAAGCCGCTGCACGCGCGTGCCCTTAAGCTTCCGTCGCTCTGCCGACTCCGCTGCTCGTGTAAGCATCGGCCGCCGCGCACAGGGAGAGGGCGAGCAGGGAGGGCGAACGCGGAGACCAAGCAGGGGAGGATCGTGGTGGAGTGAGCTAGGCAGGCACGCGATGGCTGAGTAGCGGCGGAGGAGCTGGGCAGGGACGCGGCGGCCGGACAGAGGTGGGTCGCAGCGGAGCGAGCT
>QRDG01000063.1:379056-448968 GCA_012064385.1 Puccinellia tenuiflora | reverse complement strand
TTAGATTATAACCGTGTTTTCGAGCATGCAGAGCCGCAGAGGCCATAATAAGGCATGTACGTCCTTCCTTATAAAAAAACATCACAACCGTCGATGTGAGGAATCAATACAAACTTTCTTTATTGCAGAGAAATCGTGATCAATAGAATGGGCTAAACTGTCGAAGAAGATAGACGAGAACATGGTGAATATTCATTCATGGATGGGGTGCTGGAAATGCAATCCTTTTCATGTCCTCCATGATTGAGTTGTTTGTTCCCATGAAAATATAACGGTTAGGTCGCTCTCGAGCTGACATTTTGCTCGTCAATCGCTTATCAGGATCGTACGTGTCAGTTGTCACACACTAGGCAATTGGATCATTCGACTGATCTGAGCATTTCTTTATTCGAGACGTCCAGGTCGTGTCGCCGCATCATCGCTATCTGGACTACAACTTGTCTCCTCTTTCATACCTAACATATCAATCAACCTACCAATCATGCACGTGGAGAGCACATGATCCAGTTGGCATGAATTAAAAACCTTGAGAGTATTTAAGAGGATGAAAAAGGCGTTTTTCATACGGCTTGTCATTTCACGGAAAAAAAGCAACGCAGAGGCGATGGGCTATGTTTCCCTTAAAACATTAAAATTATTTAAAAGGGGTTAAGGGGATGAAGAAGGAGGGTTTCATTGGCTGATGATTTAAATTTCAGTTTTCAGTTCGTAGCCAAGCTCCTGCTCGGTGATAGGTAAGAGAAGAGGAACATTAATTAGGGATGGACGGTGCAGAAAAAGATGTGGGTCAATGTGTCGATGATATATGGAGTCATTATGTACCTCCGCGACTTAGGGACATGTACCCCCATCCAACCCGCGATGCACAAGGCCTATGATCCCTCTATGCGGCCCACCGATCCTCTCAATAAATAGCTCCCGGGGTTTCTAGAAGAACCACAAGCAAATTAATCGATCAAAACGAAGGATGACTCCTATCAACTTGGATTACAAGACATTGAACTAGACACCTGTGACGTTCCAATATGTAGTGACGGTGGTGGTGTGTGTGCGAGGGGGGGCGGGGGGGGGGGGGGGGGGGGGGCATAATCGATTACACGCTTTCCATAATCACCTCCAATGACATCAACAAACCCTACATCTATTCCCTTCTCGGTGAGTTAGCTTCTCATATCGCTTCTCAAGATTTGATGTGACCAAATAGGTATTTGCTACATACATTTTCTTTGTGTTGCACTCGTGTTCCCGTAAAGTTGTGACGCTATTTAGAATATTTTGACACATCAAGGGAAGAAATGCTGCCACGCTGCTACAAACGTAAAAACTGATATGTCCGTAGTGGTATGATGCAATGATGTGATGTCGTAGATCTTTCATTTTATGTCCGATCGGCGGGAGTGGGGGCCGGTTTTTTCCTGTCCGCCCGATAGACGCCTAGCATGCCCCCTCATGTTACCGACAATTAGAGGCCCTTTGTTTAAACAAAAATATGATGCAACGATAAGCTCAATGTGCCCTATCATTACCGTATAGAGAATCATGTTCTAGTTGATACGGGCAATTGATGTTATACTATATGTGTTCGCGATTAAAGATCGACCGGAACATGCATGGGATGAAATGTTGAGCAAGTGGCGGATAAGATAAGCAGATGAGGAGAAGGAACCCTCTGCGCAGTCCTTTTCACGTGCTCGATTATTGAATTTCCTTGCTATATATATATGGCTAGCTTGGTTGCTCCCATGAAAAGAAAACAAGAAATCAGGAAAGAAAATCGATGGGTCGCTCTCAAACTAACAGGGTCGTCCCTCTTCATCACTTATCAGGAGCATACGTTGGTGTACAATAGACGAGGAAATAATTCATTTTCTTTAGTCCTGATGCCCAGGCCATGTCGCCGCGTCATACCAGAAAAATAGGGTCGACACGTAGAAATGAATGAGGAGGAGACTTAATTTATTTATTATGTGACGTGGTGCCATGGCAGGATTTTCGTGTATAAATAACACACCCTGGCAGGCACAACACTGAACACCTCTCTCCCACCAACCACAACACATATCGCTGCCATCCATGGGCTCCCTGAGAAGCAGCAACAACGGCAAGGCGCTGGCGGTGGAGAGCGTCGACGCGGAGGCGGCGTCTGAGCTGCTGGCCTCGGGCCAGTACGGGTACGTGGACGTGCGGATGTGGGAGGACTTCAACGCTGGCCATGTCGCCGGTGCGCGCAACGTGCCCTACAGTAGGGACCCTGCTACCTCTCCGTCACACCCCCACGGCAAGGTGAAGAACGATCGCTTTGTCGAGCAGGTCGCCGCGATCCACGGGAGGGAGGACCGCATCGTCATCGGGTGCCGGCAGGGAGTCCGGTCCAGGCTCGCCGCCGCAGACCTGGCCACCGCCGTAAGTCGATTCACCAGTCGATCACCTTGTGCGTAGTTGTGGATTGAAAGTTTGAGCTAGTTTAGTTTAAATTTTAGTTGTAAAATTTTAGTTTAAATGCAATGAAATCGCCTCTTTTGCAAATTTTAGTTGTAATATTTTGTTTGGGGATTTCCTTGGGGGGTGCTGGCGTGGGAGGGGAAAAAAGCGCCGGACAAGTGTCCGGCACCCCCCAAAGGGGCCTCCAATTGGGGTGTGCCGGACACATTTTAGGCGCCCCCCGATGGAGATGCTCTTAGCGCCGCAAACAAGACGCACCGCACACCCCGTCGTGAGCTTGGTCAATCTGGTACTTTTTTTTTCTTTTTTTTTTCGCAACGCTTTTTGGGCCGGCTTTAATATCGAGTTGGGCGAACATACTAAAGCCAGCTCTTGATATGTACGAAAATGCAACGAAGCACAAGGTAGAATCTCATGGGAAGGAAGGTGTTTTTCATCATATTTCACTATACTCAAGCATATCAACACCCGACTTCATATCGATTATCAAACGCTCCCCAAGCAAAAGAGTACTACACTGAAATTTTCATACTTCTAACTCAGTTTCCTACTACATCAGATCTGTTTAAGCATGGCCAGTCAACTGATTAATTGTTGCTTACTCGGCATGGAGATTAACTGGAATAGAAAATGTAAACAACCATTGCTCCATGCATATACATGTGCTTATTCCTTCTCCACCCATCATGCAAGAAGACAAATTGTCATCTTCCTCTTCCCTTCATCCTTCTACTTCTTATTCCTATCACCTCTGTTTGACATTGTCCATGTCTCCTTCTCATGCTTGATCCCATAAAATGGAATGCTGTAGTATTCTTCTTTCCTATCACATGCATGGATCCACTGTTGCTTCGCAGCATGGTGACACATGGTCATCACTTGGCATCCCAAGTTTCCCATACTACACATGAAGCTGTTGAAAAAGTTTGACATCCCAAGAGAAATTAAAATAACCTGACATAACTTCAACTATTTGCTTGGTTTCCCTATTCTATCGCATTTCCATTATCTACCGACTCCCCCTTCACGCGATTGGATCGGATCTGTAGATCATGCATCCTCCTTTTCTTCCCCTCCAAGCAGTCCTGCCTCCAAGTCTGAACACCCATATGCCAGTGGGGAGGGCACCGCACGAATAGAGTACTAACTTATGTTGTGCAAACCCTCGTCATGAGAGAGGGTGGGTGACCTGGATGTCCTTGACGGCGGCACAAAGGTCAGCAGAGTTTTTGATGGGAAGTGGTCGACGACGTTCCAGCGGATGTCGAGGCGGTGTAGGAATTTCAAGACAAGTGTAACAAATATTTAGGCGCACAAAACATGCACAACAGTCATAGTAAGTACATATATATGGATAATCACACGTAACCGAAGTTAAAACAATATATTCATTAATGAAGAGGTTTCGGGAAAATTCATTTGAAAAAAAGCTCAGAGGAAGGGAAAAACATAAATAAGTGTTCATAAGAGACATAGTACAAATTAATTACTTTGGTGTTAAGTGCTTTGCACGTACTCCTGCATTATTTCATCCTCATGAAAGAAGGCCTTCCTACTTAAAAATTTCCTTGTCTACTAAAATAGTATTCACCTGAAACATTAAATCAAAATTCAAAATTGTTCCCTAGCTACACAATTGTTTCCTGATGAGAGGCATTGTTCCTAATCCACCTTCTATTTCTGTTGCAAAGTCGTATGGAAATCTCCAAGACAATGTCAGAGCTGAAGATCAAAGCTCGAAAGTGGCCAAAGTAATTTGCTAATTCTAGCAGTCGAAAGAGCACACGATAGATAGAGTCGGTCCAACTTTATTAATTATTATATGAGAAGTTTGCATGCATGCAAGAGCATGCCAATCAAAACAGTAAAAATGTTGGACTCAAGACGTACGGCCGCCTCATCAAATCACGTACTCGACGTACGTCTCTAGCTACTGTGGATTGGGTGGCCTGGAGTTGGCCGCGCTGACCCTGGATCCCCATTCCAGGAGCTCCTTGCTGGCGTCGTCCTTGTGCGCCATCACCTCGATGAAGCACAGGCAGTCCTGCTGCTCCCCAGTCGCCGTCTCTATCGCCGCCGTCAGCTCCTCCTCGCACGTCACCTGCATCATCCCCACATCATCCATCCATGAGACCATGACCATGAATCAATCTGGTTCTCTCTCATGCATCCATTAATTAACGAGGCCGGAGAGAAATAAGATCTGATTGTAGTGGAGTACGTATTTACGTACCTTGGCGGTCCAGCACTTGCCCTCTCCGTTGTGGATGGCATCCACAAGCCCGGTGTAGTTCCAGTTCTTGATGACGTTGTACGGCCCGTCGTGGATCTCCACCTCGATCGTGTACCCGCCGTTGTTGATGAGGAAGATGATGCTCTTCTGCTCGCACCGCAGCATCGTCGACACGTCCTGCGCCGTCACCTGGAAGCTGCCGTCGCCGATGAAGGCGATGACGCGCTTGTCGGCGGCGCCCTGCGCATACCCGAGCAGCGCCCCGACCGACCACCCGATGGACCCGTACTGCATCTGGAACTCGTACCTGCACGCACCGGCAATAATTCAGCGACGACGGCCGGAGAATGTCATGTGGGGACGCACGCTAGCTTACCCGCAGCCATCGGGGAGCTTGAGCTTCTGGCAGTTGAACCACGAGTCTCCCGTCTCGGCGATGACGGCGCTGTCGCCGGTGAGCATCTTCTGGACGTGCTTGAAGAGCACGTTCACGCGCAGCGGCTCCCCGGGCTCGCTCTCCGGCGGCTGGCCGTCCGGCACGAAGATCCTCTTGTAGTTCTCGTACGCCGTCGTGTTCTTCTGCACCCTCTTGGCCAGCTCCGACAGGAAGTCCTTCATCACGATGCACCCGAAGGCCGGGCCGTTGCCGACGGTCACGCGGTCGGGCTGCACGATCACCGCCTTCTCCTTGTTGAGCAGGGACGAGTACCCCACCGAGCTGAAGTCGTTGAAGATGGGGCCGGCGAAGATGTAGGCGTCCGCCGACTCCACGATCTCGGCGCAGAAGGCCGTGCTCACCGCGCCCCAGTAGGTGCCGAGGAAGCGCGGCAGCGTCTCCGCCACCATCCCCTTGGCCGACGGCATCGTCGCCACCGCGTAGCCGCTCGCGTCCGCCAGCTCCGCGAACGCCGCGCCCGCCTTGGCCACCCGGAGCTTCGGCCCGGCCACACTACTAGGAAACAGGCTATCAGTGGCGCACCTTTTCACAATTCTGTGGCGCATCCCTGGAAATAGTGGATGCGCCACTAAATCCTCGCCACTAAAATATATTTCTGTGGCGCACGCCGGTGGTGCGCCACAGAAATGCCAAATTCTGTGGCGCATCCCAGCACCGTGCGCCACAGAAATATTTTAGTGGCGCATCCCACCTTGGTGCGCCACAGAATTTTTTTTGAATTTCAAAAAAAGGGCGGCCAGATCTAGATCCAGATCTGGATCTAGATCTGGCCGCCGGAATTTCGCCGGAATTTCGTCGGAGCTCGTCGGAGACCGTGTTGCCGTGGGTGGAGGAAGGGGTTGTCGGAGGTCGTCGGAGGTCGCCGGATGAGGTCGCCGGAGTGGAGGAGGAGGTCGCCGGAGTGGAGGCCGAGGTCACCAGAGTGGAGGAGGAGGTTGCCGGTGGTGGAGGAGGTCGCCGAAGGTGGAGGAGGAGGTCACCGAAGGTGGAGGTCGTCGGGGTTGTGGAGGTCGTCGCCGGCCGGGGTGGTGAGGAGGTCGCCGGAGTTGTGGAGCTCGCCGGAGTTGTGGAGGAGGTCGCCGGAGGTGGAGGTGGAGGTGGAGGAGGAGTAGGGGAGAAGAGATGGAGGAGGGAGGAGAAGAGATGGAGGAGTAGAGGAGAAGAGATGGAGGAGGGAGGAGAAGGGGAGAGAAGTGTAGAGGAGAAGGGAAGAGGAGAAAGAAAGAGGAGAAGTGGAGAGAGAAGTGGAGGGAGAACTGGAGGAGATGAGGAGAAAAGGGGAAAAGAGAGGGAGATGAGGGGCGCCGGCGGGATTCAAATTTTGAATCTCACAATTCTGTGGCGCATGGGCTAGACATGCGCCACAGAATTTTTTTCCTTTTTTTAAATTTTTTTTGATTTTGCTGGGAAAATTCTTCTGCTGGCCATAACTTTTTTTTCGTTTGGAATTTTGAGAATCTAAAAAAAGGCTAACCGGGTAAACCCCGGTGAGGGCGGTTCCGAAATTTTCTCTAGTTTTTTTTAAGGTATTATACGCATTTTTTCGACGTCGTATGCAAAAGTTATGGCCAATTTAATATTTCTTCACCTACTATTGGAAAAAAGGTCAAAATGTGTATTTCAAAATTTTCCTACAAACTAGACCCTAAACCTTCCATATATCTAAAAGGATTTTATTTTTTGAATTTTTTATCATTTTGTTTCACTCCGTGCAAAACTAAAAAGGCGATCCACGGGGGGGGGGGGGGGGGGGGGGGGGGGGGGGGGGGGGTGGGATCTGAAATCCGGGCACAATTCTGTGGCGCATGGGGCCACATGCGCCACAGAAAGTAACAATTTTGTGGCGCATGTGGCCCCATGCGCCACAGAAAGGGCACCCACCCTTTCATTGGTGCCGGGGCCACCATATTTCTGTGGCGCATGCGTCTAGATGCGCCACAGAAATATGTCTTTCTGTGGCGCATGTGGCCACATGCGCCACAGAAAGAAATATTTCTGTGGCGCATCTAGACGTATGCGCCACAGAAAGACATATTTCTGTGGCGCATGCCAAGTGGTGCGCCACAAAAAAACAATTTAGTGGCGCATGGAATAATGGTGCGCCACAAATAGCATTCCACTTATAGCTAGTTTCCTAGTAGTGCCACCATCACCGGCTTCACCGCCTTGTCCAGGAACTGCACCGTCGCCTCCACCGCCGCCTCGAGCCCCATCTGGTTGCTCAGCCTGCACCATTGTATTCATCCATCAATGCTACATCCTCGTCACGTGCATGCATGCATGTGCTGCAATTCATGATTAAAGCAAAATCAAAAAAGAACATGCATGCATGACCTTGGGGAAAGCAAGTATGGCACGGGGTCGCGGCTGAAGGTGGGGTGGGTGACGCCGGGGAGATTGCAGCTGACGCTGATCACTAGTGGAAACAGGGGCTTCGGTTTGGCCCTTCCGTCCCGGTTCCCTTACGGACCGGTACCAATCGTGGCACTAGTCCCGGTCATTGGTCCCAGGGCGCCCGCCAGGACCAGTCCCGGTTCGTAGGGGACCTACCGTCCCGGTTCGTGTTACGAACCGGTGACAAAGGGATGCGGGAGGAGGCGACAGAGGTGGGACCAGCCCGGACAATGCACTGTCCCGGTTCTATTTACAGACCGGGACTAATGGAGGGACTTTAGTACCGGTCCTTGTTACGGACCGGGACTAAATATATTCTATATCATCTTTCACCCCCCGACCCGGCCGTGGCCAGGCCGTGGCCATTTTTTAGCTCCGGGTTCATCTCCATTTTCTTAACCCTTGCTCCTCCCAACCACGAGTTCGGCCCCTATTTTCTCCACCATTTGTCAAGTTTGGCGGCACCTCATCTACCCGACGGTTAGCACTCCGGTGTTCCTTTTTTAGCTCATTTTGGTGCTACTTAGCAAATTTTATTTTTCTAGTGCTAGCAAGGTGTTTGATGAAATGCCTAAGTAAGAGATTTCATTTTTTTACATGCAATTTTAGCTCAAATTAAAGTATAATGTATTGGGTTTACAGTTGTCCGGTGACCATCTTTACCATCGTCGATCGCCCGCGCCATCCCGTCGCCGGCACCTACTCGGTGAGTCTTGTTTTTATCCCTTTTTAACTTATTGATATACTTTAGATGCATGTATATTATCTTACTTTTTTTATATGTATAGTGTGTCATGGTTTTGATATCCGTCCCCGTCGGTCCTCGTCCGGTCTATAACGATCCGGATGTCGTTGTTGAACCGGAAATTCCAACCGACCCTATCATCGAGTTTTTGAAAATGAAATTAATGATTTGAAAGCAAAACTGGAAAGAAGTGAAAATCTCCGTCTCCAAACCCTAGAAGAGAAGATGAAATTGGAGCTCCATATTGCCGACATCGTCGATGAGCACAAGATCAAGATGGATGCAATGCGCTTGAAGATTAGAAAAATTATAAATTATGCCATTCATAAAGAGGCTTGATATCATTATGGTGTTGGTTCGATAGTTACCATAGTTGTGATTTTTATCGCATTTGTTGTTGGGCTTAAATTCTTTAGATAGTTGTATGTTTGTGAGACTATATGTATTACATTTGGTTATTTGCTCTACTTTGGTTTGAATGTGATGAACTTATATATTAATTCACTTTATCACTGTTATATATTGAAGAAATAGTGTTAATGGTTTTTTATATTTTATTTATATAATGCAGATGAGTCAGATGAGTCGGCAATGGATGTACAGTGACCGACGTTATCCCGACTTTATTAATGGCATGCATTATTTTCTCCAAGTGGCTGAGAAAAACAAGCCGCCAAATGGTTTTATTTCATGTCCATGTAGTGTCTGCAAGAATACTCAGGACTACTCTACCTCACAAACCATTCACGTCCACCTGTTGAAGTCCGGTTTCATGACCGGTTATAATTGTTGGACCAAGCATGGAGAAAGAGGAGTTATAATGGAAGACAATGAGGAAGAAGAGGATAATGACAACTATCCTATGTTCACTGATCACGGTGGTACATCAATGGGGGAAGATGAAGCTGAAAAAGAGCCCATTGTTGATGAGCCCGATGACGATCTTCGTCGGGCCATTCTTGATGCGAAGATAAACTGTGGAAGTCAAAACGAGAGGTTGAAGTTGGAGGGAATGTTAGAGGATCGCAACAAATTGTTGTACCCAAATTGTGAATATGGGCAGAAAAAGCTGGGCACCACACTGGAATTGCTGCAATGGAAGGCAGAGGAAGGTACTTCTGACAAGGGATTTGAAAAATTGCTGAAAATAATAAAGAAGATACTTCCAAAAGATAACGTATTGCCCCCCAGTACGTACGAAGCAAAGAAGGTTGTCTGCCCACTAGGATTAGAGGTGCAGAAGATACATGCGTGCATCAATGACTGTATCCTCTACCGCGGCGAGGAGTACGAGAATTTGAATGCATGTCCGGTATGCGGTGCATTGAGGTATAAAATCAGGCGAGATGACCCTGGTGAAGTTGAGGACGAGGCGCGCCCCAGGAAGAGAGTTCCTGCGAAGGTGATGTGGTATGCTCCTATAATACCACGGTTGAAACGTTTGTTCCAAAACAAAGAGCATGCCAAGTTGTTGCGATGGCACAAGGAAGACTGTAAGAAAGACGTGATGCTCAGACACCCTGCTGATGGGTCGCAGTGGAGAAAAATTGACAGAGAGTTTCCGACATTTGCAGATGACGCAAGAAACTTAAGATTTGGTCTAAGTACAGATGGCTTTAATCCCTTTGGAGAGCAGAGCTCCAGTCATAGCACCTGGCCTGTGACTCTATGCATCTATAACCTTCCTCCTTGGTTGTGCATGAAGCGGAAGTTCATTATGATGCCAGTACTCATCCAAGGCCCGAAGCAACCCGGCAACGACATTGATGTGTACCTGAGGCCATTAGTTGAAGAACTTTTACAATTGTGGCGCGAAGAAGGTATACGTGTTTGGGATGAGCACAAACAAGATGAATTTGACCTACGAGCATTGCTGTTCGTGACCATCAATGATTGGCTAGCTCTTAGTAACATATCAGGACAGTCAAACAAGGGATACAATGCATGCACACACTGTTTAGGTGATACTGAAAGTATATATCTGGGAAACAAGAATGTGTACCTGGGGCATCGTCGGTTTCTTACGGAAAGGCACATCGTAAGAAGGAAAGACAAGCATTTCAAAGGTTTGCCAGATCACCGGCCAAAGCCTAGACGGCCTACTGGGGATGTTATATATGATATGGTAAAGGATTTAAAAGTAATCTTTGGAAAGGGTCTTGGCGGACAATCTGTTCCAAATGATGCTGACGGACACGTGCCGATGTGGAAGAAGAAATCTATATTCTGGGAGTTACCCTATTGGAAAATCCTAGAGGTTCAGTCTGCAATCGACGTGATGCACGTGACGAAAAATCTCTGCGTGAACCTACTAAACTTCTTGGGCGTGTATGGGAAGACGAAAAATACACCGGAATCACGGCTGGACCAGCAACATATGCACGAACGAGACAACCTGAATGCAGAGAAGTATCAAGGTCCTGCCAGCTACGCTCTTACCAAAGAAGAGAAGAAGATCTTTTTTGAAGTACTAAACAGTATCAAGGTCCCGTCAGGCTTCTCGTCGAATATAAAGGGAATAATTAACATGACAGAGTTGAAGTTTCAGAACCTAAAGTCTCATGACTGCCACGTGATTATGACACAATTACTTCCGATTGCACTGAGGGGGCTCCTGCCGGAAAATGTTCGAGTACCCATTGTTAAGCTATGTGCATTCCTCAATGCAATTTCTCAGAAGGTCATCAATCCAGTAACTCTGCCGGATTTACAGAAGGAAGTGGTCCTATGTCTTGTCAGCTTCGAGTTGGTGTTCCCACCCTCCTTCTTCAATATTATGACGCACCTCATAGTTCATCTAGTCGAAGAGATTTTCGTTCTCGGTCCCGTATTTCTACACAACATGTTCCCCTTTGAGAGGTTCATGGGAGTCCTAAAGAAGTACGTTCATAACCGTGCTAGGCCAGAAGGAAGCATATCCAAGGGCTATGGAACAGAGGAGGTCATTGAGTTTTGTGTTGATTTTATTCCTGACCTCAAGGCAATTGGGGTTCCTCAATCACGCTATGAGGGGAGACTGCGGGGAAAAGGCACGCTGGGAAAGAAAGCAATAATATGTATGGACGGGCATTCTTATAGTCAAGCACACTACACGGTTCTACATAATTCCAGCTTGGTGGCTCCGTATATCGAGGAACATAAGAATATTCTACGTTTGAACTTCCCAGAGCAATCTAAATATTGGATTGATGAAGAACACGTGAAGAATTTCGGAGGTTGGTTGCGAACACGTCTCTTTAATGACAGCACTGTTGGAGAACAGCTATACTTGTTGGCCAATGCACCATCTTCGACTATATTGACTTATCAAGGGTATGAGATAAATGGAAATACATTTTACACGGCCAATCAAGATAAAAAGAGCACCAACCAAAACAGTGGTATCCGCTTTGATGCAACAAACAGCAATGGGCAAAAGGACACATATTATGGTTACATAGAGGAGATATGGGAACTTGAATATGGACCATTTTTTAAAGTCCCATTGTTCAAGTGCAAATGGTTCAACCTGACAGGCGGGGTACATGTAGACCCGAAGTACGGAATAACTACAGTGGATATGCAGAATCTTGGATACGACACCGAACCATTCGTCCTAGCCAGTGAAGTGGCTCAGGTTTTCTATGTGAAGGACATGTCTAGCAGACCGAAGAAAAGAAAAGATAAGCAAGCAGTGAATGCATCGTACGACGTCGAGCCAAAGCGCCACATAGTTCTTTCAGGGAAAAGAAACATCGTGGGAGTGGAGGACAAGACAGACATGTCAGAAGATTACAATAAGTTTGATGAAATTCCCCCCTTCACAGTGAAAATTGACCCAACCATCGCGTTGAATGATGAAGATTGTCCATGGATACGACGCGATAAGAAGAAAAAATGACAGACACGAAGAAGTGTTAAATGATGTTGATTTATTGTGGTCATTTGTAATAATGTATGAGATATTTATTTATCCTAACTTGTTCTATACATATGTGTAATAATTGGTAGAATTTTGTTTTGACTGTTAAAAAGTTGAGGGTTTTTCATTAAATATTTAAAATATTAAATATATTTATCCTAACCTCGGATTTTATTAGTACAACGGTTTTACTCAACTCATCTATTTAAATGTTCAATATGTATAACATATTCATATTTACATTTGGAAACATGTAAAGTTTATAAAATATGAACATTTGAAAATGAAGAAAAAAATACAAACGGCCGTTTAGTCCCGGTCCGTGGCTACAACCGGGACTAAAGGCCATTTTCGGGCCGCTGCGAACTTAGCGCGCCAAAAAGCCCACCTTTAGTCCCGGTCCGTGACACCAACCGGGACTATAGGGGTCTTTAGTCCCGGTTGCTATCACGGACCGGGACTAAAGGCCGATTTGAGCCTACTTGGTCCCTCTCCGCGGATTTCTTCCCCATTTTTGCCGCCAGGCCCAAGACGCAGACGCCTCCGGGCTCCTCTCACGCGACGACGCCGCCAGGCTGCCAAAATCTGGCCGCCGCCGCCGCCGCCGTCGCTCGCGTCCCTCTTCCTCGCCGCCGTCCCCCGCGCGCTCCGCCTAAGGTACGGCCCTCTCAAACTCTAGATCGGCGGCGGCGGTGGTCCGATGGCACGAACCCTAGCTAGAATCGGCGGCGGCGGTGGTCCGATGGCACGAACCCTAGCTAGAATCGGCGGCGGCGGTGGTCCGGTGACCTTAAATCGGCGGCGGGGACAGTTCGTAGATCGGAAATAAACTTTATTACATTGCTAGGGGTTCATTACATTTACTTAGGGGGGGAGGGGAGGTCCTAGCTAGTCCTCGTCGCCCTCCTCGTCGGAGAGGACGACGTACGGTGGCGCCTCCCACAGATGCGCCGGCGGCTGCTGCTGCTGCTCCATGGGGACGTCCGCGGCGGCGTCCCTGGCTCCTCCAGGATGGCGTCCTGGGGCGGCGGCGGCGGCGGCGGCGGCAGCGGCAGCTGGGGCACAGTCGTGAATACCCACGACTGCCCGAACAGCTCCGGTGGGAATCTCACCGGCTCCTGGTACTCCTCCTCCGGTGGCTCGTAGGCCTCCTCCTCCTGGACGAGGGCCTGCACCCAGTCCAGCCCCGGTCGTCCTCGTCCATGGGGGCGGCCTCGCCGTCGGAGTCGACCTCCAACCATTGGTCGACGTCGTCCATCCCCTCCGGGAGCACCGGGTACTCCGTGCGCTCCACCGGCGGCACCGGGGCCGGCGCGAAGTAGCTCCGGCGGCGCTCGTCGTGCTCCTCCCGGAACCATTGGTCCCAGTAGGGGGAGCCCGGCGCGTACGCCGGGTCGTCGAGGAGGTGATTGGGGAGGAGGCTGCGCCGGCGTGCGATCTCCACCGCCCTGGCCGTGGGGTCGGTCGGGATCGGCGGCACCGGAATCCGCTGCGGATTCAGGTGCCAGTTGTCCGGGAGGTGGACGTCCGGCCAGCGCACCGGGACGGCGTTCTCCCAGTGCCACTGCGCCTCCTCCACCCGGACGTACCGGCGGTAGCGCGGCGTCGGCTTCTTCTTCTTGGCGGCCGGCGGGCCGGCCTGCGGACCGGCACGATGCGGGTCCGCGCCGACGATGCGCACTCCGCGCGGCGCCGACGATGGCGGTGGTGGAGGAGGAGCAAGGGGAGGCAGTCCAGCGCCCCGGCGACGGCCGGAGCGGCCAGAGCCCGAGCCGCTGGACTCGGACTGGTGCTTGCCGCCTGGCCACCACCGCTTCGACATTGCTCCGGCGAGGGCGAGGGGCGAGGGCTAGGGCTAGGACTAGGGCTAGGGCTCGATGGAGTGTGGGGAGGGCGGCGGGGCTAGCTGTGTGAGGTCGCCATCGCGTACGGCCGGGGTTTAAAAAGGACGGGGGCCGCGTCCACCGTGGCCAGCATTGACTGCGGGACGGGAAGCCGAGGAGGCCGTCCAGTCGCTGGCAGGTGGGCCAGGAGCATTGACTGCGGGGCTCGGACGGTTGGGTGGCGGGGGAGACGAGGGAACGTGGCGGCCGGGCGGCGGTTCCCACGCGCGACGTGGCCGAGTGGGCTGACCGCGCGGCGGTTGGGTGGCGGGGTGGCCGGGTCGCTGGCTGGTGGGCCAGCTTTGACCACGCGCTACTGGCCAGTGGGTGGACGCGGGGGCTGGATTTTTCTAAGGGACCAGCCGCTATTGGCCAGGTGCCGGGCAGGGTGCTGATTTTTCTAAAGGACCAGCCGCTAGCAGGGTGCCTGGCCCTATTTTTTTTTCAGGACCAAGGGCTGTCATTTTATGTGACAAGTTGCACAATGCCACCCCTAATTATTTTGGGGTGTCATTTATGTGTAATTCTATGTTAAAAAAATTACAAACACATATAATTGATTGCAGGTACATTGAGCTATGACGGACATTCCCTTAATTAGAGACGAGGAGCATGAAGATAAAATGCAACGAATAATCTATGCGAGTGCCCGTGAAGAAGGCGGTGGAGATGATGATGGACAACAAGGCGGTGGAGAAGATGATGGACGACAAGGCGATGAAGATGATGATTTCAGCTCACAATTTCTGAACGACTGCGGTGAGGGACTCCAGTTTGACGATGAAGCGCCCTTAACGACAAACTCCGGCGAGGTATATACATATATTATATAGGCTGACAATTGATCGATCGATCATGTATATATATGCATTTGTTAATTGCACGTGTTAATTAACGATTCATTTTCCAGCCGGCTGGATCGAGCAAATCTGTAAATAATGTTCCTCCTCGAGGCCTGACGAAGAGGATGGCCAGCGATGCTCCGAGGCTAACGATAGAGGAAGTTTCTCAGAGTGGCGAACCGCTGGCACCCATAGCGACCTGTCGTAAATTTGTAAATCAAGCTGGAGTCATTGTTAGGGACATTCTCCCGATCACCATTGCAGAATGGCATAAGCCGAAGGGTGTGGATGAGGATGATGCTTCTTATGTCCCTGATCATACGAAAGAATTGCTTTTCGATACGCTCATGATACATTTCAACATACCAGAAGGCAAGACGGAGAAAGTGAAGGAGTGGACTCTTAAGAAGATGGCCACACAATTCCAGAGCTGGAAGAAAACACTATGGAGAAAGTATGAAGATGAAGATCCAGCTAATTTCACCGGAGCACTCGAGAAGATAAAACATTCCTGGCCCGCATTCAAGGCGTACAAGAATTCCTCTACTGCCGTGGCTCGATCGGTCGTAAATAAGAGAAATGCTGGGAAGAAGGAATACCACCATAGGTTGGGTACAGGTGGCTACAAGTCTGCCATTCCCAAATGGTTAGCCTTTGAAGCGGAACTGGTTGCTAAAGGGATCACTCCACAGACTTTGAACTGGCCCGAGAGGGCCAAGTTTTGGTTGTTCGCGCATGGCGCAGTGTTGGACTCAGAGACGGGGTTGATTGTTGCAAAGGGAAAATGGAAGAAAAAGGTTGAAACAATCGTTCCGTTGCTTATTGACGCAATAGATAAAGTTCGAAAGGGAGAGTACCATCCCGAGAGAGAGAACGACGAGCTGACACTCGCACTGGGGAATCCCGAACACAACGGACGATTACGAGGCTTTCCCGGCGGTACCAACTTGAAGGAAGGGTTTCCGGACTATGCTGACAGTTATAGAAGCCGTGGGAGAAAGAAGCAGAAGGAGTTAGACCGTTTATCAGAATTGGAGCGCATGGTTTCCGGACTGCGCTGTCAGATTGACTCAATCAGCCAGCACCGGGCACCTGATCAACAGCAGCAACAAGTCGACGTCGTCCAAGAACCGCGAAGAAGCAGCGTGGGTTCCACGCCGCTACAAGTATCTGCCGCAATAATAGAACAGCCGGCGGCTCACTACCCCGTGGATGATATCACGGAGAAGACGGAGTGTGAGCTTCATATGTTAATGAAGAACATATCCTTCAAGGTGGCGGTCGGCTATGCGTTACCAAACGAACCTGGAGCAAGCTACCATCTTGGTCAGATTCCAGCTGGCTATGCTCGTGTCGGGGTGGATGCTATTATACCGGGATTTGAGGCACTTGATCTTGACTATCCTGGAGGTGACGATGAGACGACACTGGGACAAGTCAAGCACGGTTTCGTTCTATGGAACAAGAAATACATCGTGCTTCCAGGCTCAGCACCAAGGCCACCGACTCCTCCAAGTAGAAGTCCACCACCTACAAGTCCACCCTTCCTACCCCAGAGGGACCCCAGCGCGAGTCCGTCTCCATCTCCAGCTACACCAGTACGGTCTCCATCTCCAGCTACAACAACACGGTCTCCATCTTCAGAGCCAGTCCAGCGGTCTCCATCTCCAAAGCCAGTCCAGCGGTCTCCATCTCCAGAGCCAGTCCAGCGGTCTCCGCCTTATAAGTGGTTTGATGCGAAGAGGGCCGTTAATGGTTCGCCTCCTAAGAAGAGACAGAAAAAGCCGCGAAAAGTGAAGACTCCTGAGAAGTTACCTTACGAGAGGACTGTCGAGGAATCCGAAGCCATCAGGAGGGCCGAGGTTACAGCCCATTTTACAAAGAAACCGCCCCCGGAAGAACTACCCAGCATCAAAGGGCTTCCTCGTGACAAACTACATCACACTATTAGGTGCTTATACAACCCTCCACCAAGGCCGTCATCAGACTATGAGCGCTCTATTGAAAAGTCATACGACTCGGTGTTGCAGAACCGGAAATGCGGGAAACAGATAGTCCAGCTGGGACAACAAGCTACGCAATCGCTCCCTCGCTTAAGGTACTTACCGACAAAGACGCCCACCGTATGGTACCTCAGGGAAGTGTCCGCCACTTCCCTGAGGAACCTTATAGGGTGCCTTATCAATATGTTCAAGGCAAGTCTTTGGTCACAACTGAGGTGGTCAAGTTACTACCAACAAGGATGCGTCAGTTGAATTCATGGTACATAAAAGTCGCAAAGAAAGGTATAATAGGTATCATGGCAAAAGTTAGAAAGGAGGAACACTTCTACGATGACTACGGTGTGCAAATTGATTTCTCCGAACTTTTCCAATTATACAATGGTTTACCCCTCGATAAAGCAATCATCAGTATCTTTTGTCTGTAAGTTATTTATTTTTGTAATTTAATTAAGTCTTTATATATATATATAGCTCACAGCACATTCTAATTTTGGTACGCTATTTGTGCAGAAAGAAGATGATCGACTACAAAAGGGAAATAATAAAACCGGTGGAGATTGGTTTCATGGACCCTAATGTTATTCATGAAGTGAGCATAAGGGAGAAACCACAAGTTGTAAAGGGAGTAATGATAGAGGCTTTCAAGCGACACCAAGACAAAAAAGAAATATTTCTTCCTTACAACTTCAGGTAAGTGTTACTAATTGCTTGTACACATTCTATTTTTGCTCACCCGGTATCTTAAGTCTAATTGATGAGTTATATGCGCATGCCTCTGTATGTAAATTTGCAGCTACCACTTTATTCTCGTGGTCATTAGATATCACCAGGGAATAATTGAAGTCTACGACTCATTAAGGAGAGACCCTAGAGAGTACAAGAGCTTGTTTGATGTCATGAAAGAGTAATTTAAATTCTTATCACATTACTATACCGACCTCTCTTTCATTCATTTCGTGATATCAAGTAATTAATTAATAACAGATGTTTTGTTCTTTCTTTATCGAGTAGAGCATGGCAGACATTCGTCAAGTAAGTACCCGGTAAATGGCACGAGAAGCTGGTATGGACTCTGAACCAAGTAAGTAGTACTATACCTATATCCATGAATTAATATAGTTTGCAATACCATTACCAAACTTAATGTGTTGAATTCTATTCTCGAACAGTGGTGTCTGGAACAGCCAAAAGGGACCCTCTTATGTGGGTACTACGTTTGCGAGTACATTCATAGGATGACTTATGAAAAATTCGAAAATCGAATAAACGCAGAGGTACGTAATTATACATTGTTCACAAGTTTTTTTTGACAAAATAATATGCATATCAATTGTGTGGAGTTTCATTCATAATTGTTTAATTTTCTCCTTCTTTTAAACATTGTAAGGAAGCGGGCCGGCCTCCTACCAGATGACCGTATAAGAGCAATTGGGGAGGAGCTGGCGGGATTTCTTCTTGATGATGTCATACCTGAAAATTCAGAGCACTATTATCTACATATATAAATGTACTATGATTTCATGCATGTATAATTAATGCATTTGAGTACTTTGTGTACGGAAACGTGACGACAAATTCATGTGTTACAATTAATTTGTAAGTGTGTTATATATATGCATCAACGTGTGATCATAGTACAATATAATTTATATCGACGTATCGACGTGTTTCCGAAACTATCCAAAACCCCGGCACTAAACACACACGACACCCGGTCCGTGCAATTCTGAAAAAAATTATAAAAGAAAAAAAAAGGCCTAACGGTAGTCCCGGTCCGTAACACGGACCGGGACTAAAGACATCCAGCCCGCGGGCTCGCCCGTGGCCACGTGGGAGGCACTCTAATCCCGGTTCGTAGCCAACCGGGACTATAGGGGGGGGGGGGGGGGGGGCTCTAGTCCCGATTTGGTAGTCCGGGTTGCCCAGCCGAGACTAGAGGCCGTCTGGAACCGGGACTACTGCCCCGTTTTCCACTAGTGGATGTACACGGGCTTGCTCTCCTTGAGCGCGGTGGAGATGGCCTTGTCCATCTGCTCGTGGGCGTCGTCGAGGTTGTTGACGACGGCCTGGTGGCACGTGACGGTCTGGAAGGCGCGGAGCTCCTGGGACAAGTCGGGGAGGCCGATGGTGTGGTGGAGGATGCGGTTGGTGCCGCCGTAGTCGTTGGAGTTGGGGCCCCCGACGATGCAGATCACGGGGAGGTTCTCGCTGTAGGCGCCGGCGATGGCGTTGAGCACGCTGAGCCCGCCCACGGTGAAGGTGACGGCGCAGGCGGCCACGCCCTTGGCGCGCGCGTACCCGTCGGCGGCGTAGCCGGCGTTGAGCTCGTTGCAGCAGCCGATGAGGCGGAGGCCGGGCTCGGCGATGAGGTGGTCGAGGAGGGTGAGGTTGAAGTCGCCCGGCACGGCGAACACGTCGCTCACGCCCACCTGCACCAGGCGGCGCGCGAGGTGGCGGCCCAGCGTGGCCTCGGCGGAGGCGGGGAAGGTGGCGGGGCGCGCCGCCTTGGGCCCGTCAACGGATCCGATGCCAGTGTCCATGGTTGATCGAGTTTTCTTGGGGTGGTTTGACGGACCTGTGTGTTGGTCGTCGCAATTTATACGTCGTCGAGAGAATCAAGCTAGTAGCTTCGGCGGCAATTTAATCGCGACAATTTGGGTTTGGAGAGCAAGTCACGAATTTCTTACCGTACAAGCCGAGCATTTTTATGGCGATTGCCAGTGCGACCCACATCTACTTTTCTAATTTATACAAGCCCAAATATGATATGTATGGGCTGTCTAGTTCTTTTCTACTGTACATTCAAGCCCAATCATCCTATGTGTATGGCAACGTAATTACTTATGGCCAACACAAATGTAAACACACTTGCATAGATTATATATATATATATATATCTCTTTTTTGGGAATATTGAAACAGCTATGCATTTGTTTTTCACTTGTAACACGGCTAGGGTGGTTTGGGGTGTTTTAGGTGCCTGTGTTGGTACCAATACTTGTCCTAGAAATATTTGGCAGAGCTATGTGTGGTTTCATAAGTTTATTCCTAATAAGGGGGAATTTTATACTCTCCTTTTAGCAGCTTTGTGTTGGTCTATTTGGACGATTCGAAACAAAGTGACCTTTGAAAGTTATGTGGTAAAATCCCCTGAGGTTTGTGTTTACACTATGGCTTCTTTTGTGACATACTGGGCAGGTCTATATAAGGAGGAGGACGCGGAGCAGCTTAAAGATGGGGCGAGCAAGCTCATGAAGGTGGCAGCGGAGCTGGGAAGAGCTAATCAGGTGAATGTTGGAAGCAGGAGGGCCATGTTGCTGGAAGGTCCGGGATCTGGGAGCTGATCTAGTAAAGCTACAAGTGTGGTTTGGTTGTTGAGGTTTTGAGGTTGTAGTTTCCTGGAGTTTCCTTTGTTTTGGGTGGTTTGTTATGTTTTATCAAAAGTAGTTTGAACCCTCGCGTGTCTTAGTGCCGATAGGTTTTTGTCCCGTAGTGAGTGTTCCGATACCGGGCACTTATCAGCGGGTTTCCTATCGGTGCGAGGGCGCCTCTCTTTCCCGTATCCTCTTGTATGCTGGTCGGAGAAAACTTTGTATTTCCGTTATGAAAGTAATGGAAAGGGGGGGGGGGGGGGGGTAAAAGCCCGGTTGGTGGGTGTAGCTACACCCGGGTGTAGTATGAATATGTCCTATATATATATATATATATATATATATATATATATATATATATATATATATATATATATATAGAAACTCTATTAGACCCCTGGGTGTAGAATTACTTATTCTGCACCCGGTCGATCAACCCAGCCGGACAGCCAGCTGACTCTATCTAAAGGTTTCAAGGTGGATTTGGAAGTCTAGCTGTATTATGAGGACAAATTTTTTGCATGGTTGCTGCTTAATGATAGATTGAACACAAAGGATCTTCTGAGGAGGAGGAACTGGCAGGTCACTGATGATTTTTCATGTGCACTTTGCCCTACCAATGTCTATGAGGATAGACTGAATCTGTTTTTTCAGTGCAATTTTAGTCAGAGAATATGGAATTATTTGCAAATTGATTGGCCGCAAGGGCAGGACCTGCAAGTGGTGATTGATCAAGCAAGGGCCTCTTTCAGCAAACCTTTCTTTATGGAGGTAGTCATCTTAGCTTGTTGGCATATTTGGAAGCAAAGAAATGGTTGGATTTTTGAGAATGTGAGACCTAGCTTTATCAGCTGGAAGAGAAACTTTACTCATGATATCTCTATGCTTGAGCATAGGATTAAGACTAAACACGTGCAGCCACTTAAAGCCTGGATAGGCAGCTTATTGTAAATGTTTTGTAAATGATGGTAGGAGGTAGGTTCTGTACATATGGCTTAATTTTTGTAAATATGCAATAAAGCTGCTGTGGGGCTTTTGCCTCACAGTCTTTTACTTCCAAAAAAAAAAAAAAAAACCTTCTCGGGCGAACACCACCGAGCGAGCCGTTGTATTTTTTCTTTTTATTTTATCCCGACGTTTTTTTAATTCGGTCGTGGCCTCGTGGGAATTGGGAGCTGCCCACTACCCGTCACCTCATCTTTCCCCATCGTGGTTTCTACACGGCGACGAGCGGTTGGAATTGGGCGCAGCCGTGGCGAGGAGTTGAGCGGCCGGCGGCGAACGTAGAGTTTGCTCTGCGCTGCAGGTGTCCTCGGCTCGCCGTGGTCGGCCAGCGGATGCGGCGACCGGCGACCGCCGACCGCCGAGCGACTGCTTTTGACAACTGCGGCTGGCGGCGACCGTGTACTGGTGGGATTGCGGCGGGCGGCGACCGGATGAAGCCGGGATTTCGGCGGGCGGAGAGCAGCGGAAGCTGGGGATTTGGGCGGCGTGAGGCGTGGTGGTCGACAGATCTCTTCCTCCCTGCCTCGCACACCAGTTCCGACCGCCCGAGCGTCGCCAGCGCCGCATCCTCTGCTCCGGCACGTCTCCGTCGAACCTTTCTTCACCGCCCATCCGGCCGTCATCCGCGGATCCAGTGCGCACTGCCCTAAAGCGCCGCCGTTGGGCTCCAACCCAAATATGATATGATATGTATGTATGGGCTGTCTAGTTCTTTTCTACTGTACATACAAGCCCAATCATGATGAGTATCCTATGTGTATGGCAACGTAATTACTTAGGACGCTGCTATTCCGAGGTCGACTTCATTTTGGCCAGCAGCGAGGTCACACGGACAAGCCTGTCCCTTTCCGTTTGGACAAGTCCCCTCTTTCCTCTTTTCCGTGCCCGAATGAGACCTCCCATGCCAAAAGCCCACGAAACAGGTTTGACCGGGTCCTCCTCCCAGCTGGACCCCGATCCACACGTGATTCCAACTACCACCGATTCCCACCTTCTTCTCCATCAAGAAAAAGGAACAGATCGTGCACCCTAGTTCCATCCTTCCTTCTACAATAGCCTCCAGTTCCATCTCTTCTCTCCCAGATTTCCTCTCCCCTCTAGTTCCATCCAATTTCTCCCGAAATTGAACTCTCCCCATTTTAAATCCCTCTCCTCCCAGTTCCATCCCAGATTTGATTATCTCAGCTGTTCCATGACGACAGTACTATATCCCAGTTCCATCTGACGACAGGAACAACTCAGAGCAGATCAAAATGATTCATCCAGGGGTTCGGACAAAAAAGAGCACACGTAACACACAACATTCTAGGTACAATTTCAGTTACATCCCCTAGATGATCTTGTGCCTGGAAGTTTCATACCCAAAAAAAAAACAGGCATATAATACTTGGAAGTATGAAGTCATACTTCATCAAAATTTGCAGGAGACACCTCAGGTCAAACACCAACATATTCAGTTCCATTCTTTCTCCCCCGGGCGACAAAAATCATCTAGACTCTAATAGGAGGTATGTAACACAAATGCTTTGTTCCATCTAGTACTTGAACTGAATGGAACATGTATTTTGTCGGACTAGCAAACAGAAGATGCAAATATCAGAACTAGCATTGGATTGAAGGTTAACAAACTAGCAGATAGTGAACATATATTTGCAAACCTAGCAGAACATATATTTGCAACCCTATCAGATCATCAAGCACATAATGCTTTGTTCCATCCAGTATACTAGTAAACAGAAAGATGCAAAAAAACGGAACTAGCTTTTACATACTTGCATCTGCCAACATATCATAAAGTATCAGATCATCAACAGGTACAGCGACACACAGTTCACGAAAAAAAAGCAACTAAGCATCAGCCAGATGGAACTGATGTAGATATTTTTCCTGGTAGTACGAAGAATAGTAGAAGTAACCAAAAAATTCTCGTGGGACTTACACACCCCCTCTGGTGTTTGCATGATAACTTCTTCCTCTGACTTCATATTTTCCTTTGTAGTTGTGTCGTCCACCTGTTCTGGTGACAAGGAAAATAAGAAATGTAAGAACATTGAAGAAAATAATTGTTTATATTTGATGAACATGCAAAAAAAGTAAATAATTTGCAACTAACAGAACATGAATACAACAAAACTTTTGTGAATTTCCATTCTAAAAAATTCCAAAGTTACATCTAGCACTATCATGATAGAGAGAATCATGAATATATCGAATATCACATTCGAAAATTTCCATCATACATAATTTCAGTTACTTCTAATCCATAAACATCAAGCATGTCGAAAATTCATCCTAACATAAAAGAAATTCAACTACCAGCACAAAGGGATGGAACATAAGTACCCCCTCAATTTGTATATTCCATCATCTGACATATTTTAGGGTTATTTTCACCAGAATAGCATGCAGGTCGAACAGATTACTCCTAAAAACAGAAGAAAAACATCTACTAGCGCATGATGGAACATGTGTACGATTCTCAATTTATATGTTAAACTTCCATTTTTAATTCTAAAATTAAAACTTGCAGTACATGACCGGCAGACAACCATGGACATAGCGAATATCCCATTGAAAACTTCTAATTACAAGTACCAGTACATGGACTAAAGAAACAAATATGTAACTTCCATTTTAATAATCATGCATATCATAGCTGAGAACCATGAACATATTGAATCTGTAAGTTCCATCATACATATTTTCATACAGAAACGTCATGCATGTCAACATTACTCCTAAATACATATAGAATACATCTACCCCTAGCACATGATGCAAACATCTCAAAGACATTTGAGTTCCATCTGACAATAGGACGCGGCTAAACCGAGATTCTATCTAAAGAAGTTCCATAAAAAAAAATACATCTAATCTACTACACACTACTAAACTATATACAGTATGAATAGAAGCTCCATCCAAAAAAAAGTTTCATCCCAAAGAAGTTCCATCCAAAAAAAAAATCACAACTAATCTACTACAGAGTACTAAACTACATATAGGTGTATGGAGAGAAGCTCCATCCAACGAAGTTCCATCCCAAAAAATTACTCCGTATATATCAACCTAGTTACCAACTACTGCATCTGCCTACAATTCTGACCTCATGACCACATCCTCGACTCCTCGTTGTCCTGGAATAAACATCCTAGGGGCGACAGGGTAACGGACAGGATGATTCTTCAACCAGATGCCGACGGCGTGGCCCGAGCTTGGCTCCGTCAAGGCGGCAAGTCCCATGAGAATTACCGGCCGCCGTCGACCCCGCGCTCGACGAGTCCGCCCTCCTCGGCTCCTGTCTCTGTCACCACCACAAGATCAACGGCAGCGACACCACTGCAGGGCCTCTGCCGTTGTTCACAGATTGGTTGCCGGAGTACTTGCAGCTGGCGCTGTTAATGGGTTCGGTGTCGGTCGGAATGCACGGCACCGCCCGACATGTAGATGCAGAGAGATTGAGGGAAATAGTAATGTAGAAGGTCAACGCGACTCACGAGCTCCCGCTCCACCTCGCCATCGCTGCCGTACTCCAGGATCCGGGACGGTAGAGGGAACGGGCCATCGAAGAAGCGCTTCGGCGTGGATGCCGACGTGGCCAGCGACGGCGCGATGCCTTCGGGGAGCGGGCTGGCCGACCAGAGGCTACCCGCAGCCGAAGTCCTTGCCGGCGTCGCCCCGCCCCTCCTCCGCGACGTCCCCGCCGGTGACGTCCTGCTGCTCCTCCTCCTCCCTACGCCTCCAGCCGTCGCGCTCTCCCCGGCGGCACCGCTCCCAAATCTATTGCGAGCCGGCGGCGTTCCCCAATCTCCCGCGGCTGGGCAGACGGCGGACGAAGACGAGGCGATGGAATCACCGGAGGAGAGGATTAGAGGAATCAATTATGTCTGAGAGGAAATGGGGAATAGGGAGGTCTGCGTGGATTCGCTTGGTGGTAACTGCGGCCACGTCTTCCTTTCAACCGTCCGCACGAGCGCACCGTGCGATGCAGATCCAACGACCAGATGAGTGACCTCGCGATTTGCCAGACCGAAGTCGGTTGTAAGTTAGAAATTGGCAATTACTTATTGCCAACACAAATGTAAACACACTTGCATAGATTATATATATATATATATATATATATATATATATATATATATATATATGCTGATCAAACAAGAATTAGAATGGATTTATTTTAGTTTGGGAGGTGATCTACACATAGTGTGATATGGAAGGGCGGCGGGACCGCCTTGCTTATCAGTGGCAATAGACTAGGCGGTGAGGACGGTGGTAGAAAAGATATGTCGCACCTCGATAGTTGACTCGTCATAGACCTTGTTAATAGCGTTAGCGTTTTCTTGTACCCTGAATGGTAGAAATAGCTCCTACTGCTTTTACAAAGGAATAAATAAAAACATGAAGGGTGGGCTTAGTCCTATGGACTAGCAAGCTAAAATCTCCTCTTAATATGTCCTTCCAAGAAGGTATACTCGGCTAGATTCCATTGAACAACAAATTTTGTTCCTTTCCTTTCAAATACGCCAAGCTCCAACTATGGGCCCTTCCATAAACATTGGCCTAGACCATGGGACCTTAGCTTGAAAAACATTATCAAGGCGAGTATACCTTGTTGGAAGTGACTTCGGGATGGATGATGTACATACATCAAACTTATGATTGGTCCCAATATTAAAGTGACTTCTCTTCAACATATTCCTAGCGTTCAGAAGCCAGCAAGAATTTAAGCTTGTGAGTCGACTTAGCTTTCATCTAGCTGAATGCAATATGAGGAGAAATGTTCCTAAAGGAGAACTTGTAATACTAGCTAGCAGTTGTAGTTGTCTGTCCCACAGACGTACGACCAACTACTCCTAGGGCTTGAGGGGACACTGGTAACACTAGTGGAGACTGGACCTATTGTCCCGGTCCGTGAGGGCCTTTTGTCGCGGTTGGCCAACCGCAATAGCGGAGGCGGGACTAATGGTCCAACCATTAGTCGCGGACCTGTCACCAGCCGGGACAAATGGTCCTCATCCTGGGCATGCTAGGGGCAGAACCTTTAGTCGCGGTTCGTATAACGGGCCGCGACTAATGGTTATCTGCCGCGGCAGAAATTTGGGCACTTTCTGTGCCGCGGCAAAGAGTTCATTTTGGTTAGGGTTTAGGGTTTACTAATTCTCTGCCGCGGCAGAAATTTGGGCACTTTCTGTGCCGCGACAGAGAATTCATTTTGTTTTATTTTATTCATTTATTTTCTTCATTTCAAAATAGTTTTCGTATATTTCTACGCTACCACATACCGTACACGATCGAGCATACAAATATATACAAATTTGATAGTTACATGGAGATCACAATTACCGGGACTAAGCCCGTCTATTCGATTACACGGCCCGGCATCATCGGTTGTGCCTATTGTTCACACTAAATTTTCCGGCGTCGTCTACCATCTCTTTCAGCAAAAATCCCGCCAGTTCCTTTGCAATAGCTATTACGCGTTGCTCCGGTAGGACCTTTTCCCGCAGTCTCTCAAACTATATAAGAAAGGGAGATTAATATGAACATCAATCATGATAACAAAAAGTGAGGTAATAAAATAATGTTGTGAACGTATTTCTTACGTTGACTCTATAATCTTTGTGCTCAGTGGTAAACGTGCGAATAAACTCGCAAACGTAGTATCCACATAGATGCGTCCCCGATGGCTGCCTCGCGCACTTTACGAGAATAGAATTCAATCAAAATAATAATCTAGCATCAAAATAATAACTGTATTGAAACTAGAAGTAAAGAGGTGCGCGGTCATATCTCGTACTACTTACCGAGACCGGAGTAAACATCAGCTTCTCACTAAAGGAACCCTTCACCACACTCTTGAATCGGTTCCAAACCCTGCCCGGCAAAGAAAATGAATTAATGAATGAGTTAATTCATTACCTGATATCTCATGAAATCAACGAAAGAGACCGATATAGCGCGAATATTACCTCTGGAGCATGTCCTGCATGTTGCGGAACTCTTCCAGGTTTCTCTTTAATGGGTCCATGACATCAACTATTCCCTTATCAACTCGTATGTTTAGCAGAATCCAGTGAAAGATGCACCCGTTTATATATACGTCAGTAACTCATCAATTACACTTAACATCGAGTAAGTAAAAATTAGTGTGTATAAGACAGTAACAGTCTTACTTGAAGTTGTAAGGAAACAATATGTGGTCATAGTAATGTTGCTCCGTTAGAAACCTTAGAAGGTTTCCCGCCGTCTCGTCGGGTTTCGTCGTTAGCGTTTCTATATGTACTTTATCTGGGTCAATGAACCCAACACTATAGACCTTTCTTTTACAAGACAGCATATTCATTCTGCATAATATAGAGTACAAAAGGATATATATATATATAATGATAATAATTACAAATGCAATGAACTGAACAAGTTATATGTAGACAATGAATTCAATAACTTACAGACAATAGCAACTCATGAGAGATTTGTCGAGGGCGTCCAAATTGATTAATTGGAAGAGTTCTGAAAAGTCAACATGGACCTCTTCGGCTCGGAAGAAGTACTCTGCTGGGACTTTCGCCACGATCATTATTTGGTCCCGCTTTACCACTCTCAAGTACCATTGATGCAAATTTCGCATTTGTGTTGGCAGTTGTTTCAACTTCTGTTTGCTGACCAAAGGCTTCCCTGGGACATATGTAGGGGCTACATCAGCCATGGGTAACTTGTCGTCTTGGGAACCTAACAGTTCAGCAACAGTCACACCCATAGCGGCCGCCAACTTTGCAGCTTCTACCAAATCCTGCTGCTGTGCCTGAGGAACGTCTTTGGATAACACCTTGAGGGGTGGGATCGATTGTTTGGCCTGTTCTCCGAGCTGGGGAACGTCCCTTCGTTTCCCGCTTACACTTTTACTTGCTTTGCTCCCGCTTGCACTTTCACTTGCTTTGCTCCCGCTTGCACTTTTACTTGATTTGTTCTTCTCCGCTTCCTTCCGAAGTGTGCGTGCATAGTCATCTGGCTTATGGTGCAACTCATATTGCGATGGTGTGTTCAGAAAATCAACTGCCCACGCTTTTTGCTTCTCAGTGTATACCGGGGTGGGCTCTGTTTTCTTCTTTGCAAAATGCGCATCTTTTTCAGCCTTTGCGATCGCTGCGATTTCCTCGTCAGTACGATCGTAAGTTCTGATGGGAAGATTCTTATGAGGTACTCTTGGGAGGGGCTCCCTTTTTCATTTTGGGCTGCTGTGTCGTAGAGTACTCAGCGACGAAGTATGCTTCCGCTTATTGGCCTTAGCTGGCAAAGGCGGCGGCGAAGACGGCCGAACCAAGTCCGGCGGCGGAGATCGAGATGGACTCGCGCTGTGTTGATCATAGTCTTGGGGTGGGCTTCTTGTAGGTGATGGTGACCTGCGATGACGCAGAGGCGGTGTTGGACTTGGCGCCGAGCCTGGAAGCTTGATGTTGTTCTTGTCCCATAGAATGATACCACCCAGTACTTCTCCGAGTGTCTTCTCACCTTCAGGTCCATGGATGTCAAGCTCCATTGAGTCAAACCCCTTTACGATTTCATCCACCCCGACTTTAGCATAGCCAGCTGGAATCTCACGGCCATGCCAACGTGCCTCAGGTGGACAAGGTAAAGCAGTTCCGACTACCACCTTCGGGGATATGTTCTTCACCTTCTGATGGAGCTCACAAGGTATCTGCTCCTTGATTCCATCCACGGGGTAGCCGGGACCGCCATCTATCATCCGTGCACCGTCAGACGGGACCTCCGATTCAGCCACGCTGCTGCTTTTCAATTCTTGCTAGCAACTGGTTGAACTTGTCTTCCTCCTCCTCCCGTCGCTTCTTTGCTCTCGATCGGCTTCTATAAGTATCTTTGTCTTTGGGAAACCCAATCTCCCAGGGATAACTAGGGCCAAAGCCTCGTGTTCGTCCTCCTTTTTCTGGATTCCCGAGGACCTTTGTCAGCAATTCTTTCTCTCTATCAGCACGGAACTTTGTTTTCCCCTCTTTAATTTCTTTCACCACTTTCAGCCATGTCTCCCTGGGTACCCTTATCCCCTCACTGCAAATAAGATCCCCTGTCTCCATGTCATACTCACTCCCATGCGCAAGGAAAAAATTTCGTGCCCTCAGTTCCCATTCGTCGCGAATTGGTTCTGGAACGATCCCTTTAGCAAGCAGCGCTTCCTCTATTTTATCCCACTTTGGCATGGCAGTCGCGTAGTCCCCTGTCCCGAGCTTATGGTGATATTTCTTTTTCGCAGCATTTGTCTTGGCTCGTGTTGACTTTTCCGTAGCATCTTCTGACTTCTTGTACTTCACAAATGCATCCCAGTAAGCCTTCTGCTTCACTAGATAGCCCTCGAATTTTGGAGCACTATTGGTCTTCTGATACTCTTGCCATAATGTTTTCTTACACTGCCGGAATAGTTCGGCCATCTTCTTAAGAGGTCAGCTGTGTCGTCCTCTTCCTTGACTTTGTCCCTCAATGCAGCTGTGTCGTCCTCTTCCTCACATTCTGGGAGGGTGAAATGTGCCATGAGGTCATTCCAAAGACCATCTTTGTACCTTTCGGCGACATACTCATTATCTTCCACCCCTTTGGGCTTATTCCACTCTCGAACGGTGATGGGGACGCGATCCCTAACCATAACTCCGCATTGTTTTACAAATTTCTTTGCAACCTTTATGGGTTCCAACGGTTCGCCCACTGGTGATATCTTCATAATTATATAATGCGCAGATGCGGCCAACTTTTTGGCCGGGCCTCGTTTGGAACATTTGCTCGATGTGGAGGCCTAAGAGAAGAAACATTCGTCAATTCATATATATACAACTCAATTAATGCATCTACTGACCATCGGACTTCATATATATACCTTGCCGGACTTCGTTAAGGGTCCATCATCGGAGCCGTCGCCTTCTCCATCATCAGAGGCGACGGCTTCCCCCTCATTTTGGTCGACCTCTTCACCCTCACCGGATGGGTTCAGATACATCGAGGGAGATTCGGGTGGATCAGCACCGGTGGCGTTGTAGACTATGTCCTCGAGAATTTCTTCTTGTCTTAGGTCTCTGCGGATCGGACTAGGTGGATCCATAGTTTCTGCAAAATGCACACAATATCATTATCGCATACAATATTGCTACTAGTACATAAAAATACTACTAAAATAATACTACATACAAATAGTACATAGCTCACAAATAATATCACAAATACATCTAGAATAATCCAGTTACATAGCTCGGGTCCATTATTTTTTAAACATAAAACATCGTCAATAATATCACTAATACATCTCCCATGCATGAACCTCTCAAACTAACTTCGAGCAATTTAACTTAGCAAAATTTCTAATGTACCAATTTAACTTAGCAAAATTTGTAAATTACCAATTTAACTTAGCAAAATTTCTATTTCTACACTAAAAAATAATACGAATTTAAGTTAGCAAAATTTCTAAAGTACCAATTTAACTTAGCAAAATTTGTAAAGTACCAATTTAAATTAGCAAAATTTGTAAAATACCAATCTAACTAATCTAAAATTTAACCTAAAATTAAACTATCCTAAAAATCTACCTAAAATTAAACTACCCTAAAATTAAACTACCCTAAAATTAAACTACCCTAAAATTAAAATACCCTAAAATTAGCAAAATTTGTAAATACCAATGTAACTAATCTAAAATTTAACCTAAAATTAAAATACCCTAAAAATCTACCTAAAATTAGAGGAAGGCTCGGGCGGAGGACATACGGCGGCAGGCTCGGGCGCGGAGGAAGGCTTGACCCACGAGCGTGGAGGACGGCGGGCCCAGGCGGCGGAGGAGGCGACGACGGCGGGCTCGGGCGGCGGAGGACGGCGGGCCCAGGCGGCGGAGGAGGCGACGGCGGCGGGCGCGGAGGACGGCGGGCTCGGGCGGCAGAGGAGGCGACGGCGATGGGCGCGGAGAGGAAGGCTCGGGCGGCGGTAGCTCGGGCGACGGGCGCGTGGCGGCGGAGGCGAAGGGTGCGCGGTGGAGGAGAGCGGTGGGCGTGGCGGAGGAGAGCGGCCGGCGGCAGGAGGCGACGGTGGCGGTGGAAAATTTCGGCAGCCTGACGGCGCTATGTCACAAATGGCCTCTGGTGTCGCGGTCTGAGCCACGCACCGGGGAGACGGCCAGCTTTATAACCCCCCCCCCCTTTAGTCGCGGGGCGTGGAACCGACCGGGACAAAAGGGGGGACGTTAGTCGCGGGTTGAGCCACGCCCCGCGACTAAAGGGGGGGTGGGGGGCGGTTTCAGATCGCGCGCGCATCGCAGGCTTTAGTCGCGGCTGGTGGTACGGGCCGCGACTAATGGGCCCAAAATTTGCGCGCGCTGGGCCAAAAAATGTGCTCCCGCGCTGTTTTCTCTGTTTTTTCAAATACTTACTCACAAATGGATTAACTCTACAAACATTTGAATATTTGAATAAATTTGAGAAAACTTCCAACATGAAAAGTACTTAAATTTTCTGTTTTATAAAATAATTATTGTAACTCTACAAACTATTAACAATTTTGCCATTTTCAATTAAAAAATGGATTAACTAATTTTTTTTGCATATTTTTGAATCTTGGAGCCAATGACAACAGTGGATCATTTGATAATAACTAGTTCATCGACCGAATACAAATCATTTATATGGAATGACATAACTGGATAATTTGTCCTAACAATCTTAGTCATACTCCTGCCTAGGCCTATAATACTCGTCCTCGTAATCGTCATCATCGTCGTCGCTGTCATCGGACGGCGCTCGTGGCTCCCACCTCGACGGGTGAGCACGCCTGGATTGGATCTGAGGGTAGCATAGGCGGGGGTTATCGCCGGCCGTGATGTAGTTCATAACGCCCTGGAGAGTTCGGCCAGCCCACCACAGCTGACGGCCGGCCTCATTGAAGTCCGAAGGAGGCGGGCCGTCCCCCTCGTACCTAGCGAGCGCCCTCTCACGCCGATTGATGAAGAAGGCGTCCCAAGTCGGGCGGTAGTCGGGATGCCAGCGGGGATCCATCCGCTGCTCCGGTGTGAGCTCGAAGTAGTAGTGGTTCGTGATGGCCGCCCGACGCGCCACACCATGAGGGACAGGAGGGACCGGCACGCCTCCGGCGCTCAGCATCCAGCCGGCGGGGACGCAGTAGCCGGGCGGGCAGGGGTAGTTCGAGGCGGAAAGCTCCTCCGCCTGACGGTAGCTTAGTATGGTGGAAGCCATGGAAGAGTTTAGATGTGACATGGCAATGGCGGCCAAACCTACATATATATAGTGATATGGCAAGAAGCTAGCACACGGATAGTGTGTTTACTTCGAGCGCTTGTGAGCCGTTTGATCGGAAGCACACGGATCGTGTGTTTGTTTAGAGCGCTTCTGAGCCGTTAGAACAGAAGCACACGGATCGTGGGGCGTGGCTCAAGCCGCGACTAAAAGCATGTCTTTAGTCACGGGTTGAACCACGCCCCGCGACTAAAAGCATGTCTTTAGTCACGGGTTGAACCACGCCCCGCAACTAAAGTTTTCAAAAGCAAGTAGTAACCTAAACTATGATCACACACAAGAGAACTGCAATGGCGATCACAGACTCTGAAAGTAACTTCGACCGGTTACAGAGCCGCGGGGTGCTGAGCCGCCGGTGCTGCGCATCCAAAGAGAAGGAACCCTCACAGGGTCATAGCTCATGTGAGAAGGAACCCTCTGAAGAAACGACCACCTACTGTCATACTTCCTATCCAATAGATACATGTAGCGATGGACATGCTCATCCTCCTCCCTGATACGGCGACGTACCACCTCCTCGGAGGCCGGCTCCCTCTGCACCGAGCGTGGCCCACGCGACTGCCACCATAGAAGATCCGGGTCGATGACGTCACCCGGATTCCTCACCAAGCTGCGCGTCCCGGAAGGTAGCACCTCCCAGTGCCAGCCCGGTGGAGCCCAGTCCCGCACATCGCCCCTCTGGTCCAACATGGACATCGTCGCCGACACCTAAGTCAATGGAAGAGTGATGAGGCTGCAGATATGAGTTTAGATGTGATATGGCAATGGCGGCCAAGCCTACATATATATGTGATCAGGGCCTTTAGTACCGGTTCGTGTTAACAACCGGGACTAAAGAAGCACACGGATCGTGTGTTTCTTTCAAGCGCTTGTGAGCCGTTGGATCAGGGATGTGTTTCTTTAGAGCGCTTGTGAGCCGTTGGATCAGAAGCACATGGATCGTGTGTTTCCTTCGAGCGCTTGTGAGCTGTTGGATCAGGTCCTTTAGTACCGGTTCGTGTTACCAACCGGGACTAAAGAAGCACACAGATCGTGTGTTTCTTTCAAGCGCTTGTGAGCCGTTCGATCAGGGGTCTGTTTCTTTAGAGCGCTTGTGAGCCGTTGGATCAGAAGCACACGGATCGTGTGTTTCCTTCGAGCGCTTGTGAGCTGTTGGATCAGGGCCTTTAGTACCGGTTCGTGTTACCAACCGGGACTAAAGAAGCACACGGATCGTGTGTTTCTTTCAAGTGCTTGTGAGCCGTTGGATCAAGGGTGTGTTTCTTTAGAGTGCTTGTGAGCTGTTGGATCTGCACACCCACCTCATCCATAGGTACACCTTCTAATCGCCTATAAATAGCGACGTCCTTGCAGCGAAACGGCACACAACGAGCGTCTACCTTTGCCACCGAACCCAATGGTTGGATTTAGCCTACCCACTGGCATGTTCCCTAACACAAGCCCTCGGGTAGGTTGAATCCAACAGTGGTAGCCATGCCCCTCGGTTGGATCCAAGCAGCGGCAAGGCCATGGAGCATACCGGTTTGATATGCGGGCACTCTCTAGCCACAGTAGGGTTGTATGCAGGTGATACCATGTGTTTTGTTCTATCTAGAAATCCTTCAGTTCATCGACCGAATACAAATCATTCAGATTCCATGCATACATCCTGACGGTGCATATAGTCAAAACATACGGTTTGTATTCGCATATAGCCATTATTACAAATCACCAACATCCCTATCTAGTGTTGTGGTTTTCTTCTGCGCCGTAGCCATGGAGCATCTTCATCATTTAACAGGATGCATGGGTCAGTTTTCACTGTGAAGGGCGGAATTTCATGAAACTTATTATAATCTTCTGACATGTCTGTCTTGTCATCCACTCCCACAATGTTTCTTTTCCCTGAAAGAACTATGTGGCACTTTGGCTCATCGAACGATGTATTATTTTGCTGATTTCTTTTTCTCGATTTGGTAGACATGTCCTTCACATAGAAAACCTGAGCCACATCGTTCGCTAGGACGAATGGCTCGTCCATGTATGCAAGCTTTTTGAGATCCATTGTTGTCATACCGTACTTTTGGTCTACATGTACCCCGCTTCCTGTCAACTTGACCCATTTGCACCGAAACAAAGGGACCTTAAAAGTAGGTCCATAGTCAAGTTCCCATATCTCCTCTATGTATCCATAATATGTGTCCTTCTGCCCATTGTCGTCTGTTGCATCAAAGCGGACACCACTGTTTTGGTTGGTGCTCTTTTTATCTTGGGAGATCGTGTAAAATGTATTCCCATTTATCTCGTACCCTTGAAAAGTACATATAGTTGATGATGTTAACCTGGCCAACAAGTACAGCTGATCTCCAACAGTGTTGTTATTCATGAGATGTGTCTGCAACCAACTGCCGAAAGTCGCCTCGTGTTCCCCTTTAATCCAGGATTCATGCTCCCCCGGGTTTTCGGCGTGTAGAATATTCTTGTGTTTCTCGATATACGGAGCAACCACGGTGGAATTGTGTAGAACTGTGTAGTGTGCTTGAGTGAAAGAAAGCGCGTCCCTACATACCGTTGTTTTCCTTCCTAGTGTGCTTTTTCCAGTCAGCCTTCCTTCATACCGAGATTCAGGAACACCAATCGGCTTCAGGTCAGGAAGAAAGTCAACACAAAACACAATGACCTCCTCTGTTCCATAGCCCTTGGAGATGCTTCCTTCTAGCCTAGCACGGTTATGAACATATTTTTTTAAGACTCCCATGAACCTCTCGAAGGGGAACATATTATGTAGAAACACAGGACCGAGAATTCTAATCTCTTCGACTAGGTGAACTAGGAGGTGCATCATAATATTGAAGAACGATGGCGGGAACAACAACTCGAAGCTGACCATACATTGGACCACATCAATCTGTAACCCTGTTAGACTTTCTGGATCGATTACCTTCTGAGAAATTGCATTGAGGAATGCGCATACCTTCACAATGGCTAGTCGAACATTTTCTGGTAGAATTCCCCTCAATGCAACCGGAAGCAATTGCGTCATAAGCACGTGGCAGTCATGAGACTTTAGGTTTTGGAATTTTTTCTCTTTCATATTTACTATTCCCTTTATATTCGACGAGAAGCCAGACGGGACCTTGATACTGAAAAGGACTTCAAAAAAGATTTCCTTCTCTTCTTTGGTAAGAGCGTAGCTGGCAGACCCTTGAAACTGCCCTGCATGCATGCCGTCTCGTCCTTTATGACGTTGCTGGTTCTCCCGTGCTTCCGGTTTATCTTTTGACTTCCCATACAAGCCTAGGAAGCCTAGAATATTCACGCAAAGATTCTTCGTCAGGTGCATCACGTCAATTGCAAAGCGGACCTCATGGACTTTCCAATATTCTAGCTCCCAAAATATAGATTTCTTCTTCCACATGGGTACGTGTCCGTCAGCGTTATTCGGAACAGGTTCTCTGCTAGGACCCTTTCCAAAGATTACATTTAAATCCTTGACCATACCAAATACATCAGCACCGCTACGGGGGACAGGCTTCGTCCGGGTTTCTTCCTTGCCATTGAAATGCTTGCCTTTTTTCCTTAAGTGATGCCTGGGCGGAAGAAAACGACGATTGTACGGGTACACATTCTTCATATATTTATCCAGATATATACTTCCAGTCTCATCTAAACAGTGCGTGCATGTACTGTATCCTTTGTTCGTCTGTCCTGAAATGTTACTAAGTGTATGCTAATCATTGATGGTTACGAACAACAACGCTCGTAGGTCAAATTCTTCCTGTTTGTGCTCATCCCACACACATACACCTGATTCGGCCCACAACTGTAAAAGTTTATCAACTAATGGCCTTAGATACACATCAATGTCGTTGCCGGGTTGCTTCGGGCCTTGGATCAGCACTGGCATCATAATGAACTTCCGCTTCATGCACAACCAAGGAGGAAGGTTGTAGATACATAGAGTCACGGGCCAGGTGCTGTGACTGCAGCTCTGCTCCCCAAAAGGACTCATGCCATCTATACTTAGACCAAACCATAAGTTCCTTGCGTCACCTGTAAAGTCCGGGAACTCTCTCTCGATTTTTCTCCACTGCCGACCATCTGCCGGGTGCCTCAACATCCCATCTTTCTTACGGTCTTCCATGTGCCATCGTAACAACTTGGCATGCTCTTTGTTTCTGAAGAAACGTTTCAACCGTGGTATTATAGGAGCATACCACATCACCTTGGCAGAAACCCTCTTCCTGGGTGGCTCGCCCTCAACATCACCATGGTCATCTTTTTTTATCTTATACCGCAAGGCAGTGCATACCGGACATTTATCTATATTCTCGTACTTCTCACCACGGCAGAGGATGCAGTCATTAGGGCATGCATGTATCTTCTGCACGTCTAATCCTAGAGGGCAGACAAGCTTCTTTGCTTCGTACGTACTGGCGGGCAATTCGTTATTTCTTGGAAGCATCTTCTTCATTAGTACCAGCAACTTTTCAAATCCCGAGTCAGTCACACCGGTCTCTGCCTTCCACTTCAGCAATTCTAGTGTGCTACCCAGCTTCTTCTGACCATCTTCACAAGTTGGGTACAACAATTTGTTGTGGTCCTGTAACATCTGCTCGAACTGCAACCTCTCCTTTTCTGTGTCGCAGTCTCGCTTTGCATCAGAAATGACCCGACCAAGATCATCAGCGGGCTCATATGCTGCCCGTTCTTCACCTCCTTCTTCTTCATTGTCTTCCATTGCGGTATCAGCGTATTCAGGGAACATAGATCGGTACTTGTCATCATCGTTCTCTTCTTCATCGCCGTCTTCCATCATAACCCCTCTTTCTCCGTGATAGGTCCAAACATTATAGCCGGACATGAAACCGTACCGAAGCAGGTGGCTCTGAATGACTCTTGAGGAAGTGTAATCCTTCTCATTCCGACATTCGACACACGGACAACACATAAAACCATCCCGCCGCTTGTTCGCCTCGGCCACAACGATAAAAGAACGCACGCCTTCTCTATAAGCGTCAGAGCGTCGATCACCGTACATCCATGGGTGGCCCATCTGCATCATGCAACTATATATCAAACGCAATCACGATGCTAAAATTAGTACCGCGTGGTCTAAACGAGAAAGTAGTTGCTAACCTTTTAGGAAACTTGGAAACAAAGAGGAGGAAGGTTAAGTGTGGCTCGGACACCTCATATCATGTTTGTTTTGTGTGAACTCAAGTGGCATCGCTCTAACAGGCATTTCACCGAACACCTCTAGTGCATATGTAGAAAAAAAAACTAGCACAAACCTACACCACCTCCCACCAGGAAAAAAACAAGAGAGTGTCGCGGAGGGGGAAGAGGGGCTGCATATATATAGGGCCAGACCATTTGTCCCGGTTTGAGATACAAACCGGGACAAAAGGCCACCAAAACAGGGTCACAAGCTTTTGTCGCGGCTCGTATACCAGGCCGCGACTAATGATCGCGGCAGAAATTTGGACAGTTTTCTTTGCCGCGGCAGAGAATTCATTTTCTTTTCTTTTATTTATTTTCTTTTCTTCAGTTCAAAATAGTTTTCGTATATTTCTACGCTACCACATACAGTACACTTTTGCAGAAATTTGGTCACTTTCTGTGCCGCGGCAGAGAATTCATTTTATTTATTTCTTTTCTTCATTTCAAATTAGTTTTCGTATATTTCTACGCTACCACATACCGTACACTTTTGGAATAGAACAGAGAGGGATTAAGAGAGAGAGAGAGAGTTTTAAATCCTTAACTTTCGAAATTCCATAACTTTTGATCCACGTGGCCAAATTCAACAAATTTTTAGTCATTAAAAAATCCTTAGAATGTGTAGAACTCTTTATAATAAAAAAAATTACTTTTGATACGTGCACAAACTTGCTATTGCTGAATATTAGTACGGTCCAGAGATAATTAACAATATAAAGGGAAAACAAGTGCTAAATAAATCCAAAGATCATACAACTTTGTATAATTTCAATCAAACGTCTCACATATGACAATTATTGTTGAGACGATCTAGATCGACACATTGAGACATACGCACATACCACTGAGACACCTCCTAGCAATCTCGTAGCCTAGGCGAGCGTCCAGAGCGGCATACTTGATGCGATAAAAGCTCAATGGAAAGTTGCCCCAACCTCTCGTGAGGTCCTCTTCTTCCTCCTTTTTCTTCTCGTCCTCCTTCTTCTTCTTCTTCTTGTTATTGATCTTCTTCTTCTTCTGAAGCGTTGTGCCAATAGTAAAATTGGCTAAAGCATAGAGACTCGGAAGATTAGGGTACGTTGGGTTAGGGTGAACGGCCCGCTGGAGGTCGACGGCGGACGGAATATGAATTCCGTAAGGCTCCAGCATACGTTGATCGTTGTTGATAGCCGCGCCGCAGAATTTGATGGTTTTGTCCATCAAGAAGTCCTTGAGGGCCTGCGGCACCCGATCAGCGTAGCAAATATGGAACACCAACGTGTCGGTCTCCACGGAGAGTTGCAGGACGGCGGCACGCTGCCTCTCCTTGGGTGCGACGTCGGTGAACTCGCAGTCGAGGCCCACGATCTTCTTCGGTGCGGTGTCGAGGTAGCGCCGCTTGACGTCGCGGATCCATCTCTCCACGGTTGATGCGCGGAGAGTGATCACGACCTTGAAGTTCATGTTGACGGCGTCATCCTTGTAGTGGTACACCTGGGATCGAGATGGGCGCGCAAGTGGCTCCATGGCGCACGGCAGCGATTCGAGAGAGGATTTTTGAGTAGAGAGATTACAGAGAGGAGATGGTGCATTTGGCAAATGGCACTGTAGTTCTCTTATATAGAGATAGCAAGGGAGATGAGGAGGTCGTGGTAATTAATCCAACCGTGTTCCCAAAATCCATTAATTTGATCAACCTCTTCGTTTCCCCGTGTGATCAACCTCTTCGTTTCCCCCGTGTGATCAAGCGTGGGAACTCAAAGGCCTTCGAATCACGAACCGTCGCGGGAAGGCGCGGTATTACTCCCGGTTCGAGACATGAACCAGGACAAAAGGTGGGGGCACCTGCTCGCGGCGGCCGTAGACGCCATTTGACCCGGTTGGTATTTCAATCCGCGACAAATAGTTCCTAACGAACCGGGACAAATGGGCCGCAAATTTCGGGGCGACGTGGCCGGACTTTTAGTCGCGGGTTGAGACACGTCCACGACTAATGGCCCAGGCGAAAGGCCTGTTTTCTACTAGTGTAAGGAAATTACTTAAGAGAGTATCAGTTATGAGGAAGTCCATAGCAGATACATCTTCATTGCCAACAAAAGAAAAGGTTCTAGGATATACATCAGTTGTTATGTTATATATATCCATCCAAGGGTCTTTCCAAAACGAAATAGAAGAGCCAGAAACAATCTCACATTTAGTGATATCACTGAAGATATGAGGCGGCTTGAAGACACATGTCTAGTAAAGACCCTGCTCATGTTTGTGGCTATACCTATTCCTTATGTTGAATTACGTCGACCCTGAGAGGGACGGTCTATATCTCGCTATGGTGGCGGTGTATGAAGGCGAAGGCTTCTATGTGTTACCGTTTCAGGTGCATAGACGCATATAGATGGAGATCACTAGGAGTCTCCATTTGACATCAAATTAGTTACCGTTTCAGACGTCGACATTAATTAAAATTACGAACATTTCTTTTTGTGTGAGAAATAGCCTGTTTGAGCACATGGTTGTTTGTCGGTAAACAAAACAAATGTTTGATTCACACGATCCCAAAAAATGTAGGAATAGAGAAAACATGTGAATGCGAATTTGATGATACTAGTGTTTGATTCATGGAAATGGAAAAATATAGTAATAATCCTATAATCAAATCAACATGAAAAAATGCAAAATTGTGTTATATTTTCAAACATTAAAGGTGGTTAACTGGTTATTAGTTGATCTTTTTTATGATGTTGTAGTGGGCCGTCTTTGCTCGTTTGGCGGTCGTTCTAGGCCTAGTCTTGCTAGGTAATAGCCAGTTTGAGCATGGTTGTTTGTCGCTAAAGAAAACAAAATTTTGATTCACACGATCCCAAAAATGTACGAATAGAAAAAACATGTGAATTTTTTTTCAAATCCTATAATCAAATCAACATGAAAAAATATGCATAATTGTGTTATCTTTTCAAACATTAAAGGTGGTTAACAAGTTATTAGTTGAACCATTATTATTTTTTCTTCTGTTGTAGCAGGTTGGCTCGGTTGGTCTACGCCTAGTTTTGCTAGTTAATTTGCGTTTTTCTCTTGGGTTTTCCCAAATTAATCAAACAATTTTCATCAAGTTTTTATAAATAAGCGAGACTATTCGTTTCGAATGGGATCTTCCGACCGTTTATTTGTGATAAATAACCTTGTATGTAGATGGCTGTTTGGCCAAATAGAAAAAGTAAAAAAAGGGGGTTAGTTTGCATGGCTTACCTTGTGGAGTGAGGAACATGTAGGGCACGTTGAGAGAGTTGTGCAGGTAGCCCTTGGCCATCTCCTCCTCCGTCCCCACATCCAGATATTGCCACACCTGCTGCTCCTCATCCTCCTGCTTCTTCAGCTGCAGCTCGCTCGCCACCGTCAACACGTCCACTATCACCACCACTGCCGGCGGGGGTGCCAACGCCGACTCCACAACCACCGCCGGTGTCGGTACAGCCACTGATTCCGACCTGCAAATCACATCAAATGAGATCAATTCAGTGAAAATTGTTGGAAAATTAATCAACGTTGGATATGAGATGGGTGAGATGATCTGACGGTGGAGAACCTGCTAGTCTCTTGGGGAGGAGGCACCATGATCTTCAGCTGGTGCAAGTGCTCTTGATCAGTCCCTCAGGTGTGGGGATCACTAGGACTCACCTCCCTTTATAACTGCTATGTGGATGACATCATACCCCAACATGCACAATTGATCTCTAGACCGTACTAGGAAAGAATATATGCTCTTTTCCTACGATTATTGGACATCTGTCTATATATGGTGGAGCGATCTCATTCATTAATCAAATCAATATTTCAGACACAATACACCCATGAATATATAGAAGCAACTCGAGGCTCCCTCCTGTCAAAATGTAGCGCGTCTTAGTTTTAGTCAACGTCAAGCTTCGTAAAGTTTTTCCATGCAGTTAGTAAAAAATATCAATATCTACAACATCAAATATATATTATATGAAAGTATATTTGATGATGGTTAGGGGAGGAAGAATAAGAAGATGAGTAGCTAGATTAGATACAATTATGATAATTAACCAAGTTTTGAAAATAAAAAACCCAGCATAATTATCAGCGCGACAATCATAACTATGTTTTTGTTTTAGAGATGAATCACGCTGATGAATAGAACATGGGCGGGGGGTTCATCAAGATAGAGTAGGATATATGGTGCCATACATGCATATGGATGGGATGAAATGATGAGCAAGTGACACACAAGATACGTACAAGCTCCATTATTGAATTATTGTTTGTCCCTATGGAAATGAAACCGTCAAGTCACCTCTCAGGTGGATGTGAAGGGTTTTGAGGAAGAATAATCCTTCTCATTCCGACAGACACGGAATGGACAACACATAAAACCATTCGGCGTGTTTGCCTCAGCTACATTGAGAAAAGAACGTACGCAGGTCTTGAATGTACTCGATATAGCGTCGTTCATCATACATCCATTGCCGGTTCATCGAGCACCTTTTGTGTATAAGAAGGGAAAACATCATTACACACAACATCATGAATAGAGAAGTGACCAAATTAATTAATACAAGTTCATCACATTAAAACCAAAGTAGAGTAGTGAGCAAATGTAGTACATAGTTCTCATAATTTAAACATACATTGAAACTAACATACAAACTATCTAATGCATTTAAATGCAACAAAAAATGCGATCACAATCGCAACTAAGGTAACCATTGATCCAACAGCATAATAATACCAAGCCTCTTTATTAATGGCATATTTTCTAATCTTTCTAATCTTCAAGCGCATTGCATCCATCTTGATCTTGTGATCATCGACGACATCGGCAAGATACAACTCCAATTTCATCTTTTCTTATTCAATTTTTTTAATTTTTCTTTCAAATCATCGTTTTCCTTTTCAACTAAATTTAACTTCTCGACAACAGGGTCGGTTGGAATTTCCGGTTCATATATCTCCTAAATAAAAATATCTATGTCAAGTGTTGTTCGGCATAATTGTTATAAACACGAAATTAAACAAATAGTTATAAAAGACAATATACCACATCCGAATCATAGACCGGACGAGGGCCGATGGGGACGGATATCAAAACCATGTCGCTATACATATAACAAACAGTCATAGAAGTAAAAAAAATATACAAGTAACTATGTAAATCATGCAAATAAGAATTTATTTTTAAAAATAAGAACAAGAGGCTCACCAAGGTGGTGCTGGCGACGGGGTGGCGCGGGCGACCCACGGCGGTGAGGACAGTGACAGGGACGGGACGGCACTAAAATCAACAAATCATACTTTAATTTGAGCTCAAATTGCATATAAAACAAATAAACTAGCAATGGGCATTACACAACTAACCTAGAATTTGAGCTAAACTAACTTAGGCATTTCATCAAACACCTAGCTAGCAATAGCAATGAAATGAGGAGCAAAACTAGCAATGGGGATTAACTCGAGCTCCGGGAGGATGAAGTTTCTAACCTATTAGAACCCTTGGATATATGGGGCACCCTTAATCTTGACAAATAGTGGAAAAAAATATGGATGAATTCGAGCTCGGGGAGGAGATAGAGGAGAAAAATGGTGATATGAGCTCGAGCTCAGGCAGGAAGAAGATGATATAATGAGACCTTTAGTCCCAGTTCGTATTATCAACCGGGACTAAAGGGTCTCGCGCTGGCCCCCTCCTCAGCTTGCCGCAACCCTTTAGTCCCAGTTCATTTCACGAACCAGGACTAGAGATCCCCCACGGACCGGGATTAGAGGCTCTAGTCCTGGTCCAAAACACATCCGGGACTAGAGCCGAATCTGGCTCTGGACAAAAGCCCTTGTTTCTACTAGTGCTATTGAAATATTAGGATGGATAAAATATTTAAAAAGATGGATGATGTGGAGTTTGCATTAGATATTAATTAAAATTAATAGAGATGACATGGACAATTGATTGGCTAAAGGAATGGATGATGTGGATAGCTTGCATGTTGAGATAGAAAAATCATAAATGAATTTAGTGGGGTTTTGCTTTATAAGAGGTATAGATAGCCTGTTGCCGTTAGAAATAGCTGTTAGAAATATATATGATAGAAATATAACCGTTGCATAGTACTCCGTAGTTATAAGATATAGTAATATTGAAAGGAAAATAGGAGTGAAAATATAGAGAGCGGCGATATGGAGGCCGGGCTACATGGCCCGGTTTTACAAAAAAATTTGAATCCGCAAATTTGACTTTCAAAAAATTCTGAAAAAATTATGGTCGTAGATAATACTATGATCTACCACTGTGAAAAATTCAACCGCAAATTCAAAATATTTTGATCTACGCGAAAAAGAGAAATTTGGCAAGATTTCAAATTTTATAGATTGCGCACTGTTCACTGAGTCAGCTCTGCGGATTTTCTCTTTTTTGCTCAGAACAGAATATAAGGAATTTTTGATTGAAAATTTTTACAGTGGTAGATCAATGTATTATCTACAATTATGATTTTTTTTCAGAATTTTTCGATAAAAAAATTTACAGATTTTTTTTTTTTTGGAAAGCCAGCCTACATGTAGCCCGGCCTCCATTTCGACTTTCCCTGAAAATATAGTCCTATTTAGATGATGTTACACTTGAAAAACTGAGAACGTCTAAAAAACAAAATAAACTTTTTAGATGAACCACTGGAGATGCTTTTATTTGCGCTATGAGCCTATGAGCTCGAAGCACGGCCGGAGATGTTTATCTGGCTTTCCACTGATCCCACGCCCCCTGTCCCTGCCGCTCCAACCCTAGCGCCGCCCACCTTGGCCCCTCCCCTCCGGCGCCGGTCATCCAGAGCTGGCCGCCGCCGCCATCCGTATCTCAGCATCTAGTCGTCACCCCCTCCCCCAAATCGCTTCCCAGATTGCGACCTAGGTACCGGCGGCAGGACGGAGCACCTTCTCCGGCCGACCTGGACACGTACCGGCGGCGGGACGGAGCAGCTCCTCCGGTCGACGCGACCTTGCTGCTCTCATCCCACGAGCCTCCACACGACAGAACCGAAGGTACCGTGTGCCGCTGCTGCTCCTTGTTCCTTTTGTTTTCTTTATTGGTACATATATGTGACGCTGCTGCTCTCATCCCTGGCTGTTGGCCGGCCGCTGCTGCTTCTCCAATTCCTGCACTGTATGAAATTTTTAGCATTGCATAGGCAGAGTACGTGTGTGGATGAATTGCTTGATTTCTCTATATACTACTATTGGTTGGACATGTGGATTATATAGCATCTTTGATAAATATTGGGTGGACATCTGTATAAACTAGCAAATATGCCCGTGCGTTGCAACGGAAGAAGAAAAAATCAACTTAGAATCCGTCTTGTTTGTATTTTCTTGTGGACGAAACCGCTGTATTAGTCGGATCGGAAATTTTTTGGTTGGATAAAAAAAACTCGCTTGGTTTCGTTGTTTTAATATTTTCTTCTTGTCCCTTTTTTTGTGACAAACCGTAGAGAATTGACAGATGACTGTGACGACAAAGACGCTCGTTGGAGAAATCTTCTGGATGCTATGTGATCGCACATTTTGTTTGTTGTCTCCGTTTTACTATGTATATGTCAGCAAGCTCTATCATGTGTTGTTTCTTCCCCTCCACCGCCGTCTACCGATCATCTCTCACTCCGTTCCATAAAAAGTGTCGCTCATCTGTACTAAGTTAGTATAAAATTTGTACCAAGTGAGCGACACTTTTTATGGATCGGAGGAGGGAGTACTATAATTTACTTCCGAAAGACAATTGTCGCCTCTCTCTTCTCTGTCCATTAACCTGAATTGTTTTTTTCTTTTCGGTACAAGGAGCTCAGAATTAAGTATGGTTGTCAGCATGCAGATTACAAAGGAGTACATAGCAGAGAAAATTTCTAGCATTCACACTTGATGATAATCTATTGTTACTATTGCATGAACGTTGTTCCCTCACTATAAAAATCACCATTGTGATTACGTTTTACGAGTCGATGTGCTCCACGCCTCCACATTATCCCTAGTAGTATCAAACTGGGAGTGCCCTACCCGCAAAACAATTTTTAGAGGAGTGCCCGCGAGTAATTAAGAGAGAGAAATTTTACCACATGGCAATTGTGTTGAGCAAGCTGAACAAACGTTAAGATAGAAAAATTTATTACCGAGTAACCATTGCTCCAACGGGATGTTGTGGAATTGGTGAAGGCAGCTAGCAGCAGCTAGTGACAGACGATCAAATAATATAGGAGTCTATAGGAATCATTTCCCAGTATTTCGTCCTTTTGAGATCAAAAGCAGTATACGGTCTAACTGGAAACATGAGAGCACACTCGCTCCTTGCTCGCGATAAGGACTTGTGTGAGACCCGGCCGATGGCTGACTGAAACTGGTACCGGTGATAGTTGTGCGGTTGCAGAACTTGTATGGGCTGAGATGTCAGTACCCAACACACTGCTACTGACTATCTTTGAATGTGCCGGTGTCAAAGGGGAGCGACACTTCGTCAGTTATCAAACGGTGTATGTTGACCAAGGACTCGATAGCAAGAACAGTCATACACGATCAATCGACGACACGCCGTCGGAGACGCAGCACGACTGCATACGGCCGGTCTACCTGCGCCAACATTTGCTCCAGGCCGGTATTCGTGCGGCGGCGACGCCCGCAAAGCCAGGCGACAGTCCGCGACCAGGTGCTGGAACTGGCTGTCTGGCTGGTGCTCGACCAGCTATACGGCCGAGAGCAGCTAAGAAGAGCAGATAAGAAGGGCACCGGAGGAGTAGGCCGGGCAGAAGAATTTCATCACGGATCTCATATTCTCATGTCGCGCCCCGCGCGGCCCACTCCGATTTGCTGTTGGCCGGCAGATTGGTGGTAGATAGTTTATCCGTTCTTCCCAGGCGGCAATATTGCAGCGATGGTGAGCGGACGCGGATCGTCTCAGGTGGTAGGCAATGGCGAGCGGACGCTAGGGAGGGCGCCCACGCTCGTAACCGGTGGTTCTTTTTCTTTTTTAATTAATGTCGAACCCTTTTTTTGACTTATGGGTGGCACGAGTGGGTAATTATGTATAACTTTGGGGGTAATCCGAATGACGGACCAAACCAAACCGCGGAAGCTTGATTGCTTTTATTATTAGGTATAGATGAATTAGTATATGTAGCATCTTTCAAGCCTGCGTATCGTGAGAAGAACAGATAATTTCAGCTATCCAGCCAAAGCCCGTTCCCTAGTAACAGAAAAGGAAACCAAATGCACACCATTATATATTGATGAGTATATCTAGGAGCAACGTCAGCATATGAAACACACCGAATTCTTACGTGGAGGAAAATCCAAAACTGGACAACTCGTGGCCATCCAATTTTTTCTCACCATATCAGATTGTAGGATACACAAGTTTTTTTTTCTAGATATCACTGAATCATCCCATCCTTAAAGATTGGATATATCTTGGATAGCACCCCAAGATTTGGTATCACAGGAAGTTAGGGACGTATCAATCTCATCAAAGATAGTAGAATCACAGCTTGTACTATTTCCACTCAAAAGAAATGTAATTATATTAACTTGGCAAATCAAGAACGAAAACAAGACACCACACACTAACACGCTTTTGGAAATGCAACTACATATCGAAACAAACCATGCAAGAGAGAACAGTCGTAATGGAAACAAGCAAAAAACATACTCTGCACAAGTATTCAAGAGAAAATAATGTGATACCATGTCAAGCATGCATCATGGGATGAACACAGTAGAGGAAGCATGTCAGGCTATGCTTGAAGGCCTATGGTTCTTCAAATGCCCGACGTGCTGCCTCCCACGGTGCAACGGCCAGCCTGGCTATGCCGGTATGCGTGCACAGCGCCCAGAGCAGGGTGATGAACTCGCCCCCTTGCGCCAGCGCCTCCTTGTGTGCCCTCACGTGCAGCTCGCCGCTCGATGGAGCCACGTACACCATGAGCTCCGTCCAAAGATCAGCCAGTAGCTCCCACACAAGCTCATTCTCATGAGCGGCCTTTTCCGTCAGCGCCTTCCCCAACTTGGCCCCCTTCTGCACCACCGTTGTCGCTTCGTGCTGCCATATTCCCATCTCTCTTAGCCTCTTGTACCTGCTTCCCTGCAGTGATAGGGGGTACCACCAACACCCGCCAAGCTCCTCCTTCAACTCCTCCTTCATGTCCTGATAAGCACGCTCTGTTCCGTTCTTGTCTTCTGGGAGCAGCTCTGGGGAAAAGGCTACCAAGTAAGCACAATACTTGGACAGTGTCGTCGCCACCTTGCGATGAGGCCCTATGTATTTCTCTTTATTGTGCGGGTATGCCTCCTCCAAGAGACTGGTGGCGATGTGGCACGTGAGCGTGAACTCAGCGATGCTTTTGCTCTCGCACACCGGCGAGAGCAGGGGGCGACATAGCCTGTGCTTGTCTGACTGCAGGGTGGACCAGACGGGGCCATCAATGTCGTCATAGCTATCCATGTGAGCTACCACGTATTCCATAATGGACTTCATTACTTCACTAGGCACTGCCTTGGTAGGCATTGTGAAGGACGAGAGCAATGATAGCGGGCAGCAGAACCCTAGAACAGAGAACTGCTTGAAGCAGAGCTTGGGTTTGCTCAGCTTACTCCGCACCCACAGGATGCGGCGCATGAGCCCACTTACGATTGGGCTCTCACGCCAGTGCCGCTTGGTGGTGTACTCACAGAGCAGTGACACGATGAGCCACTTGGAGAGGATGAAGATGAAGAACTCGCAGACTTCCTCGTAGATGAAGGCAAGCACGAGCAGAGTGGTGGTGCTTAGGNCTGCTCTCCTCTAGATTATATTCTTTTATATTGCTTCTACTTTCTCCTACTTTAGTTCCACTATTCGTTAGTTTTCATCCTTGCATCTTAATTTGGGAAAGTTCTAAATATTTCAATGTTGCTATTGTGTCCATTGTTAAGGGAAAACCACCGGGTCATTTTACAAAAGACATAGAGAGGTGAATGTGAAGCTAATTAACATGTAGATTTTGTGTTTTTCTTATGTTGATTTATTCATACCTGGTGATGGAAATTCATAGTAACGAATTATTTGTTCTCTGCTATTCATACTAGATTAGCCATGGAAGCTACAGAGTACAGATAATGCTGCCCATGGTGTTCCATGGCTCTGTCGTGTGTTGCTCTGATTAGAAGCTTGATTTGTTTGGCAGGCCATGGTAGGAAGCATGCACCTATTCAGATTTTTTTTAATTGCCAATCGCAAGATTTGGAAGTAAATTTGATCATGATGATACTAGACAATTAATGAATGTGACTATTAAATGTAGCGTTTTTTCTCACGTGACATATTTGCGAACTAGCATCCTGAAGAAGTCTTATTCAGACGGGGATGGCCCTAACCATCATTACAAGGCCTCTTAATTTCCAAGTGACATGTTAGAGTAGGATGACCAAGCTCATCGCCTCTCATCGTGAATACTCGGAGATATGGCCATCATTGTCGATGCATGGCAGCAAAGAGGAGAGGTGGTAATACGGGTGGGTTGCTAGCGGCAGCGAGGATTTGTTTCTCCCGGTGCAACGCACGGGCATGTGTGCTAGTAATAATAAAGGAAGTAACGTTTCTTCCCCTAATTTTCGTCTGTCACCTGTTTACGTTTTCGTCCGTCCACCTTTACGTTTTGGTCCGCCGATCTGTGGCGAGCCCGTCCGCTTCGCTTTTTTTTAAGAATATAACCCTGTCGTACAAGATCACAAGAGACCAATGCAAACACGAGTCGGTCTCTTCCTACCTTCTGTGAGCTTTAAATATGGAAGCGATCGATTATGCTACATCAAGTCGATCGAACCTTACGATCCAAATCGAGGGTTCTAATCTATCGCCATTGCGAGCTACTAGCAATTGCGTCGTACGAGGCGGCTGCTTCCTTCAACATCAGCGCGATCCCGACCATTACCTCGACGCAGCCCGCTCCAGCCAGCACCGACGTGGGATTCAGGTGTAAGGCGATGCCGAGGAGGTCGGAAACAGGTTCGACGGTGGAGATCTGTTGTCGGCGTCGGATCCGGTCTACACCACGCCGGAGCACGCGCCCGCTCGGAGGAAGCTCGCGGTAGACGCCATTCGCCATCTAGGGGCGACGACGCGATGCGGAGTACACGCTCGCTTCGACGAAGCTCGCGTTTTAGAGGTTTTTCACCGGCCGGTGCGTGATGCGGAGTAGAGGAAGCCGGGCTCCCGGTGGCTAAAGAAGCCTAGGTGCGCTGTCAATCTCCCCTCCCAGGCCTCGCGCACTCCCTCGACGCCTACGAGGTCACGACGCCGCAGCCATGTCCCGCGCCAGCGGTAGGAACTTCCTGTACCGCGCTGACGAACGACAGCGACGACGTCACGCACGAGGCATCGAGCGGCGGTTCCGCCGGCTCTTCCTCGCCATGCACCCCGACAAGAACCACTCTGGGCCCGCCACCCGCCCGCTCCATCCGCCGCACGCCGCCGAAGGAGTCAAACCGTGCTCTGCCCAGACGACGTCCCCTAAGGAGGAAGAGGGATGGCCACTGGGGTGAGGGGTAGGTGGTCGCTGGGGAGAGGTGAAGGGGACGGGAAGCGCGCGCGAGCCTGTCTGGGTGTAGTAGCTGGCCTGCACGACAGCGCTGCTGAGACGTTGGGGCGAGAGGGGATGAGGCCGACGAGGAGAGAGGAAGGAGCAGCAGGACAGGAGCTTCAGGCGTAGCCCCGTTGCTGGTGTGGGCGTGCAAGGGAAGGAAGGAGGCAATGGAGCAGTTCGGTGGTGAAGGGGGAGAGAGATAATTACTTGCTCTTTTTTTTCTTCCAGATGTGCTCTGAATTTTGTTGTTCCGTGCTGCGGTGCTATCTGCTACTCCGCTTGGTATCTGCTGAAATTCTGATGCCACTTTTGTGAGACAGGTGAGAGAAATTGCGAGTCAGAGAGATTATCAGCTGCTGCTCTGATTATGTTTAGTATCTCCTCGCTCACAACAGGACTTGGTATGTTTGAGACGACGTACAGTGGTTTATGACGAATGATCAAAGTAGTTTGTTGTTGAAAGAGAATCACTTGCCTTGGTTATTGCCAAAGACACAAAAATACTCTACAATTTATCTGAACAGATGACTAATAAAACATGGTTTTGCTTAGCCGAGTCGGTGAGATGACTCACTTGCGCGAGCAAGGGAAGGAGACATGTCCAGTAAGATTAGGACGTCGCGCAGAAGAGATGGATGAGAAGAGCGACAAGGCCCGACAAACCCCTTGGTAATCCGTCTCGGTATCAAAGGACAACAAAAATTGTGGTGTCAATTTGAGACTCTACGACAAGGCTTTGCCTGAACTGGAATCAGAAATTCAGTTCATAGCACATTCTTTTGATACACAAGCAGATAGGCCAAACCTGCTTAAGAAACCCAACATACTTCTAATGAACACAATGATGGAAACAAAATTAGAGTATACTTTAAACTTAAAAGTTTGACATATAATACATCTATAGCAACGACATGTAATATGAAGGGGCGAACTAAGGCTAGGTTACGCACCGATCCACTTTGCGGCAAAATTTGGTCGCTCAACATTTTGTGGCAAAATTTTATTTTATTTTTCCCCCGGTGCAACGCACGACATGTTTGCTAGTTACCACAAAATAATTAAGAAATAATCCGCTCTTCGGAAGCAATCACGCACCAATAGTTGCATGCACCGTGATCAAGCTTAATTTTATAGGATTGGCCGAGTAAGGTGCTAGATCATGGTGTGAACCAGGTGAATGCAGAGGTAGATTGAGCTAACCAGGTGAAACACGAAAGTCGATGCTGATGTCATGATATACAATTTCATCAAATAGGTGGAAGGTGTAGCAGCTGAACAGCAGCAACACCTATGCGTGAGTGAATCAGGTGGCATGCCACTTCCAACAAATTCAGAGAGATGGAGCATAGATACTACCAAAATAACATCAGTGATGTCGTGATGATGTGCTGGTGAAAAGCCAAGAGCAGTCCGGCGGCGGGGGCCGGAGCGACAAATCTGACCTTTTCGCGAAAGTTTAACGAGAAATGAACTGGTTTCGAAACTTTAGCCGCATCTAACCCTTTTCGACAACACCAAACATTCCGGCGTTTACCTAAGCTCAGAAACGCCGGCGTCAATGGCGTTTCTAATTCGGTCCACGGTCTCCCCGGCTCATTGACCCAGCTGACGTGGCAGATCGGTAACGCCGTCGTCCCTGGCGTTTCTGCATGGTGTTAAACGCCAATACCCCTGGCGGTTCTAGATCCATTAAGTTGCGGGCCCGTGGTCCTGCCTAGCTTATTTCCTTCTCTTCTCTTCCCCGTCCCGACTAACCAAAGAGGCTGCGGCGGATCGCATTCTTCTCCCTCCCCCGTCGGTGTAATGGAGATTTGAGCAAAATTTCGTTTCCCCTTCTCTTCCTAAGGTAATTTGTTCCGTGTATGTCTATTTTTACCGTTAATCTCTACGTTTTTTGGTGCAAAATTCGAACCCTAGTTCGGTAGTTCATGCCAATAGAGACTGTAGTGATATTGTAGTTTGATTAGGGTAGTTCATGCCCAATGGATTAACGGTTGGCGGTCTAGATTCATGATTATAGTGGTACATTCATGGTTATTTTATTATTAGGGTTGACTATACGGATTATTTAATGTTGTCCCGGGCTTGAACATGTAGGTAACAAGGTATTGATGCAACTTGCTTATCGTTTGCAGGTTCTAGGTCCTATGCGCTTTCGTGGTCAGGATGCATCCTTCATGTCGTACGATGTGCGGTACAAGGAGTATTTTGAGAGAGCGGGTCTTTTAGGCTTTGTGTGCCAGTTTAGGCGCACCCCGCCGACGAAGAACCACACGGCGCTCACCGCCCTTGTGGACCGTTGGAGGCCGGAGACACACAGTTTCCACCTCCCATGTGGGGAAATGACGATCACTCTCGAGGACTTCGCCATGATCACCGCGCTTCCGATCGATGGTACCGCTGTTACTGGGAGGGTGGATAGCGACGGGTTGCGTGAGCGGGTTGAGGGGCTCATCGGTGATTGTCCTGACCCGTCTGCAGAAGGGGTTAAGGATACTAGGCCAGCTGGTGTCCCGTATGCTTGGATACGACAGAGATACATGCAATGTCCGGAGAATGCCGAGCCGGAGGAGATAGAGCAGTATGCTCGGGCCTATCTCGTGAACGACCGGGCGGTGAATGCCACACAGACATCTGTTAGATCATCAGACAGTTGTTTGTTCTTACAAGCCCTATAAAAGTTTGCGAGAAAATGCCTCATGCACCATCGGTGGTGTAGCCGTGCATGCCCTGCAATCTCAATCTCCATGGCGTTGAGTATGCCTTGATGCCGATCCGATATGATGCATACCTCCCTACTACGAGAGAACACCCTAGTCCTCAAAATATGCATGAACCATTCCCAATTGTCATTGTTCTCCGCTGACACCAAAGCAAAAGCCACAGGCAACACCCGGTCACCCGAGTCGTGAGCCATTGCAATCAACATTGAGCCCTTGTATTTGCGAGTGAGGAATGTGCCATCTATGGATACAACCGTTCTACAATGCTGGAATGCCTTGATGCATTGGTCAAAAGTCCAAAAGGCACGACGGAACACTCCATCAATATGCTCGACCAAATGATACATACCCGGATTTCTGTAGGCCATCCCTACCAATAACCTCAGGAGGCGGTTGTATGCTTCTGCCCATCCACCATACAACATCTCAAATGCGGCTTGCTTGGCCTTCCATGCCTTCCCATACTTGATGGTGTACCCGAAGAAATCCTTTACAAGATCCATCAAAAGCTTTGGTTTTATGATTGGTTCATTCTTTATGCTGTTAATGAATTTGTATGCGATGAAAGAGGAGGTGAGCTGGCGGTGCTTCGTGGATGGATTTCGACCACGCTTCTTGCACATGTGATGGGCTTGGCAACTTGTTATGTGCCATCGCCCGTCACGCATCGGTCTTGCACGAACAACCCATGAACATTTTGGTTGATCACAAACCACGGTGTAACGTTTTTTCTCGTCTGAGTGCTCAACAATGAATGGCCTATGGTGCTTCACGGCATACTCCCTCAGCCACATCTGCAATTCCAGCAAACCTGGAAACTTCAAACCTTTTTGTATATGAGACTTATTGTCATCATCATCTTGGGTTGTGCTTGGCGTCGCTTCAAGTTCTTTAGTCTTCCCACCATCAACTATGGCATTATCTGCGAGCGTGAGATCATGGAAAAATGGTATTCGGTGATCCCGACCTACAACTTTTACAAAAGCTTGGGCTTCTCTTGCCGTGAAACCATCTTCATCTAATTCTTCCGGACCCTCGTCATCCGAGTCAGAGGCATAGCAACACCGATAAAACATGTCTCGATCCATATCATCTTGTGCGACATGTGCCTCAATTTCACCAATATAAGTATTATGATACTCATCCTCCTGCTCGGAATCATCATCATCGATGTCTTCGTCCTCCCTATCTTCATCCGCCGTGCCAAACTCAAAACCATGTTCCGCATTGACATACTCTTCTTGTTCATCGCCTTGGTCACTATCATTCATATCCAATTCAATTTTTTGGCTCAAAGGAGGTTGACTTATATCATTCATCTCAATCTCATCATCAGCTGGTACATTCTGAGTGGGAGTCATTGCATCATGTGGGGAGGCACACCGGTTCAAGTCAATATGCGACAGATCACCTACGACCTTGGTAGCAAATAATTCAAGAGACTTTTCTTGGGATGCCGCCACAACCTCCTTGTATGCCCCCAATCCAACTCGCACATGATAGGTATTTTCTTTTTTCGAGTATGATGGCCTGACCCAACAAAATATCTTCCCTCTAGTTCAACGTTGTCCCTTGGATCGGTCCATTTTAAAACTTCCTCCACTCTTGCCACAACCTCGAAATAGGTAGGACTAGTGCGAAAGACCATCACCTTCTCCTCATTGTCTACATACTCGGCATTGTTACTAAAAAATTCTTCCTTACTCACATAATGGACATTAACAATTCTTGACATCTAAAAACAATGACAATAAATGTAATGAATGAAATGATCATTTCATATACAAACAAACCACAACCACAACCCTAAACATAACTCAAAATGCTACATATAACTCATACTCTCGAAATCTAGGGTTTGGATAAGAGTGAACAATGCTAAAAAGTCACACACTTTGAGCCAACCAAATCGTGAGAGATCATAGAGATTACCTCAAAGGATGCAAAGGACTCCGATTCCACGAAGAAATCCCTCCGATTTGGAGGGATTTATGAGAGGGTAGAATGGGGGAAACTGTGAGAGAGAGAAACCAGCTCGGAAAGAAGGTGAACGAAGTGGACAAGTGACCCCGCGCGACTTAACGCTTCGCAACTTTGGATCTGTGGATCTAGAAACGCCAGGGGTTCTGGCGTTTAACTTCACGCAGAACCGCCAGGGTCGCCGGTGTTACCGATCTGCCACGTCAGCTGTGTCAACGAGGCGGGGAGACCGTGGACCGGATTCTAAACGCCATTGACGCTGGCGTTTCGGAGCTCAGTTAAACGCCAGAATGTTTGGCGTTGCTGAAAAGGGTCAGATGCGGCTAAAGTTTCAAAACCAGTTCATTTCTCGTTAAACTTTCGCGAAAAGGTCAGATTCGTCGCTCCGGCATCTAACCCTTTTCGCGAAAGTTTAACGAGAAATGAACTGGTTTCGAAACTTTAGCCGCATCTAACCCTTTTCGACAACGCCAAACATTCCGGCGTTTACCTAAGCTCAGAAAACGCCGGCGTCAATGGCGTTTCTAATTCGGTCCATGGTCTCCCCGGCTCATTGACCAAGCTGACGTGGCAGATCGGTAACGCTGTCGTCCCTGGCGTTTCTGCGTGGTGTTAAACGCCAATACCCCTGGCGGTTCTAGATCCATTAAGTTGCGGGCCCGTGGTCCTGCCTAGCTTATTTCCTTCTCTTCTCTTCCCCGTCCCGACTAACCAAAGAGGCGGCGGCGGCGAAGGCGGCGGCGGATCGCGTTCTTCTCCCTCCCCCGTCGGTGTAATGGAGATTTGAGCAAAATTTCGTTTCCCCTTCTCTTCCTAAGGTAATTTGTTCCGTGTATGTCTATTTTTACCGTTAATCTCTACGTTTTTTGGTGCCAAATTCGAACCCTAGTTCGGTAGTTCATGCCAATAGAGACCGTAGTGATAGTGTAGTTTGATTAGGGTAGTTCATGCCCAATGGATTAACGGTTGGCGGTCTAGATTCATGATTATAGTGGTACATTCATGGTTATTTTATTATTAGGGTTGACTATACGGATTATTTGATGTTGTCCCGGGCTTGAACATGTAGGTAACAAGGTATTGATGCAACTTGCTTATCGTTTGCAGGTTCTAGGTCCTATGCGCCTTCGTGGTCAGGATGCATCCTTCATGTCGTACGATGTGCGGTACAAGGAGTATTTTGAGAGAGCGGGTCTTTTAGGCTTTGTGTGCCAGTTTAGGCGCACCCCGTCGACGAAGAACCACACGGCGCTCACCGCCCTTGTGGACCGTTGGAGGCCGGAGACACACAGTTTCCACCTCCCATGTGGGGAAATGACGATCACTCTCGAGGACTTCGCCATGATCACCGCACTTCCGATCGATGGTACCGCTGTTACTGGGAGGGTGGATAGCGACGGGTTGCGTGAGCGGGTTGAGGGGCTCATCGGTGATTGTCCTGACCCGTCTGCAGAAGGGGTTAAGGATACTAGGCCAGCTGGTGTCCCGTATGCTTGGATACGACAGAGATACATGCAATGTCCGGAGAATGCCGAGCCGGAGGAGATAGAGCAGTATGCTCAGGCCTATCTCGTGAACGACCAGGCGGTGAATGCCACACAGACATCTGTTAGATCATCAGACAGTTGTTTGTTCTTAGAAGCCCTATAAAAGTTTGCGACAAAATGCCTCATGCACCATCGGTGGTGTAGCCGTGCATGCCCTGCAATCTCAATCTCCATGGCGTTGAGTATGCCTTGATCCCGATCCGATATGATGCATACCTCCCTACTACGAGAGAACACCCTAGTCCTCAAAATATGCATGAACCATTCCCAATTGTCATTGTTCTCCGCTGACACCAAAGCAAAAGCCACAGGCAACACCCGGTCACCCGAGTCGTGAGCCATTGCAATCAACAATGAGCCCTTGTATTTGCCAGTGAGGAATGTGCCATCTATGGATACAACCGGTCTACAATGCTGGAATGCCTTGATGCATTGGTCAAAAGTCCAGAAGGCATGACGGAACACTCCATCAATGTGCTCGACCAAATGATACATACCCGGATTTCTGTAGGCCATCCCTAGCAATAACCTCGGGAGGCGGTTGTATGCTTCTGCCCATCCACCATACAACATCTCAAATGCGGCTTGCTTGGCCTTCCATGCCTTCCCATACTTGATGGTGTACCCGAAGAAATCCTTTACAAGATCCATCAAAAGCTTTGGTTTTATGATTGGTTCATTCTTTATGCTGTTAATGAATTTGTATGCGATGAAAGAGGAGGTGAGCTAGCGGTGCTTCGTGGATGGATTTCGACCACGCTTCTTGCACATGTGATGGGCTTGGCAACTTGTTATGTGCCATCGCCCGTCACGCATCGGTCTTGCACGAACAACCCATGAACATTTTGGTTGATCACAAACCACGGTGTAACGTTTTTTCTCGTCTGAGTGCTCAACAATGAATGGCCTATGGTGCTTCACGGCATACTCCCTCAGCCACATCTGCAATTCCAGCAAACCTGGAAACTTCAAACCTTTTTGAATATGAGACTTATTGTCATCATCATCTTGGGTTGTGCTTGGCGTCGCTTCAAGTTCTTTAGTCTTCCCACCATCAACTATGGCATTATCTGCGAGCGTGAGATCATAGAAAAATGGTATTCGGTGATCCCGACCTACAACTTTTACAAAAGCTTGGGCTTCTCTCGCCGTGAAACCATCTTCATCCAATTCTTTCGGACCCTTGTCATCCGAGTCAGAGGCATAGCAACACCGATAAAACATGTCTCGATCCATATCATCTTGTGCGACATGTGCCTCAATGTCACCAATATAAGTATTATGATACTCATCCTCCTACTCGGAATCATCGTCATCGATGTCTTCGTCCTCCCTATCTTCATCCGCCGTGCCAAACTCAAAACCATGTTCCGCATTGACATACTCTTCTTGTTCATTGCCTTGGTCATTATCATTCATATCCAATTCAATTTATTGGCTCAAAGGAGGTTGACTTATATCATTCATCTCGATCTCATCATCAGCTGGTACATTCCGAGTGGGAGTCATTGCATCATGTGGGGAGGCACACCGGTTCAAGTCAATATGCGACAGATCACCTACGACCTTGGTAGCAAATAATTCAAGAGACTTGTCTTGGGATGCCGCCACAACCTCCTTGTATGCCCCCCAATCCAACTCGCACATGATAGGTATTTTCTTTTTTCGAGTATGATGGCCTGACCCAACAAAATATCTTCCCTCTAGTTCAAAGTTGTCCCTTGGATCGGTCCATTTTAAAACTTCCTTCACTCTTGCCACAACCTCGAAATAGGTAGGACTAGTGCGAAAGTCCATCACCTTCTCCTCATTGTCTACATACTCGGCATTGTTACTAAAAAATTCTTCCTTACTCACATAATGGATATTAACAATTCTTGACATCTAAAAACAATGACAATAAATGTAACGAATGAAATGATCATTTCATATACAAACAAACCACAACCACAACCCTAAAAATATCTCAAAATGCTACATATAACTCATACTCTCGAAATCTAGGGTTTGGATAAGAGTGAACAATGCTAAAAGGTCACACACTTTGAGCCAACCAAATCGTGAGAGATCATAGAGATTACCTCAAACGATGCAAAGGACTCCGATTCCACGAAGAAATCCCTCCGATTTGGAGGGATTTATGCGAGGATAGAATGGGGAAAATTGTGAGAGAGAGAAACCAGCTCGGAAAGAAGGTGAACGAAGTGGACAAGTGACCCCGCGCGACTTAATGCTTCGCAACTTTGGATCTGTGGATCTAGAAACGCCAGGGGTTCTTGCGTTTAACTTCACGCAGAACCGCCAGGGTCGCCGGCGTTACCGATCTGCCACGTCAGCTGTGTCAACGAGGCGGGGAGACCGTGGACCGGATTCTAAACGCCATTGACGCTGGCGTTTCGGAGCTCAGTTAAACGCCAGAATGTTTGGCGTTGCTGAAAAGGGTCAGATGCGGCTAAAGTTTCAAAACCAGTTCATTTCTCGTTAAACTTTCGCGAAAAGGTCAGATTCGTCGCTCCGGCCGGCGGCGGGAGAGCATGGAGAGGAGGAACTCGAAGCAAGTCACCATGACCACCGCCAGGCCTAGCCGTTGCTCATGCAGGAAGGACTGGTGTAACATCAACCAATCCATCATGCCATAGTCGGACCGGGATGTTGGGTCCCACTCTAGGCCCCACCGGTGGGGGCATGGCCGGCGCCCAGCCGCTCGTGGCGCTCAAGGGATCCTCCACCACCGCATCGGCGCATCCACCGTAAAGACGTGCAACATCGCTAGATGCATGATCCTCGGTAAGGCCTCCAACTCCAAGCCCATCGCATACTGGGCTACTGACCTCACCGGCTCGTCGCCGACTCCGGCAGCGGCGGCAAGATCCTCCTTTACAGCAAGCTGCAGCTGCGCAAGGGGATGAGACGGTGAACCAGTGTGGCAGATCGGGTCCTCCGTCACCGCGGGCGACTCCCCGACAAGTACGCCTTCGCTGCAAGCAACCTCGCTTCCGAGGCCAAGACCAAGTTTGTCCTCTCTGGCAAGGCAACCTACGCGACCTCCCCATCGCCGGGGCTGGTGCAGGGTGAGGCGTCTGCCATAGTGGTCGATGGCCAGGGTCTTCACGCAGGGGCGGGAAAATCCGTCGAGTTCCTAGGCCACAACCCGCTCGCCGTCCCCATCCATCCGCTAGCACGCCACTCCCGCCGGCTCTTGTGGCCAGTGCTGGATCTCACAGAGATGAGTTGACTTTCCAGGCCGATGCGCCGCTCGGGAGGAGGGGGATGAGATGAGTAAAAGAATTGCGAACCGGTGCAACGGCATTGGGCCGTAATATATGATTCGGTGGGAGGGTAAATCGGTAAAACTAAGGACCGACCGGAAGAAGACTGGATGCTTTTATTATTGGAGAAATCTATATAGACTAGTCGTCTTCGCAATGCAATATAGTTTTTTGAATCCTCTTTCATCTTTTAAGTTTACTTTTCTACAGTTTTTGTTCGTATCTACCTAATTGGAAGTCAAAATGCTAATTTTTGGCCTAAAGATGCCCAAATTTAATCGAATCAAGTTCATCTCCTACATCCTAATGTCCTCTTTGAAGTCAAATCAATTGCTACATAACATAATATTCAGAGCGAATAACATAGCGGTTATTTGCCAAGCTGGATCCATGCACACTCCATATTTGGTGCATTATATTGAACTTCAAACAGATTTAGTGCTCAGCTACAGATGTAGGCTTCTGTTGAACCACACAGTAGAAGAAAATGTCTACATACTTGGTCAAAGAGAGTTAAACTGGCGGCGTAAAGACTTAACATGAAAGACTAAAAGATATGTGCAGACGAAACTTGGCTGTATCACCTTAGCATGACAAAAATTGAGAGTAGTCGGCCAATAAGTGAAAGATACCAGATCAGTTCGATATACCCGGTGAATGGAATGGTGATAATCAGTTCACTTGCCAAGTACTGTACATGCAGCAGAAATTACATGGGATCAACATCGCAACAGAAATTACATGGGTTGAAGCAAAAAATGCTTACATGGCACAGAAGATAACATGTGCCATCTACAGAAATAAAAGAACTCTTTAGAAATGAATGATAAACACAACATAAATGTGGCACAGAGAAAATGCATTCGTTCATACTATAGGTACATCTATGAAGTATGTCATTTACCTGAAAATAAAATGCAAAGCTATCCATGTTCAGAACGTAAAATTTGGTTTATCCATTGGTCAGGTATCTCCCAAATTCTTCAGATCATTAGCTATCTTTTGGAACTGGTCTTTAGAACATAACGATGTAGCTTACCAAAAATGTCAGTTCACTTTTTGTAATTACTTCCTAGCTGTATACAGTATGTGAACGCATTTCAAAAACTGCTGGTAAGCTTCAGGCTCTAGCTTATCCTTTAGTTTCTCACAGAAATGGAACTATTGCGTGTACACACCTGAACTTGTCTGATGTCATTTTAAGTTTGCACTATATGAACTAAAATCTGCAGGAGTTTCCACTTTCCATCAAAGTATCAGACCGGAACTGAACATGCTGCCTTGCTTAACATTGTCAAGCAATCATGAGAGGTGTCAACAGAAATCCCACCATTTCAGCAAGGAGAATGGAAATCACAAAAGCATGTAGTATCACCCCGGCCACGGGCCTCGGCCGCTCGTGGGCAGCTAGAAGCAAACAATGCACTCCTGCTTGGCAACCTTGACAATGATTTTCCTTCACATTTACGGCCGCTGACACTTTGTGTCGCCATCCGGCCGTTGACGGGGACTCTACCTACTACATACCTCGCCGGCTCTAGCAGTTGTGAAGGCAACGCCGGCTTCTGGATGAGCTTTTGTGCGTGGTACAAGGCCTTGGTGCGGCTCTCTCCGTCCATGAAAGCTGCCACGTGCTCCAACGGAATAATGGTCACTCTACAACAAAACTAAGAAATAATAGTTCAACCCGCAGATGCAAGAATAGTATATTGTTGTGTAACGTGGAAATAAAGACCAAAATTGGAAAAAATGCAAACAAAACTGTATGATGGGCATTAGCGGTGTTACCAAAGCACCAAACTATCAAACGCATATATATCCAACCACATTTTTTTTCGATGTAGCTGAGTATATATAATATAGCTGTTATCACAGATTTTACAATAGCTAAAAATAGTGTACAACATTCAGTGATTTATACATGCATTGTTTAGAGGATGCTTTAAATAACAGAATACGGGTTCCCAAAAAAACAGAATATAGGAACAAACCTATCCCTCTGTTCCGAAACATAATTTTATAGTGATCATGTTAAGCTTTACAAACGTACATCAGAAAAAGAAAAAAAATGAATGGAGTATTCAAAGCCTGTATCCAACCATGCTACATGTACAGAAGAATTAAATTTCTCATCCTCTAATACACAATTCATATACCCTTGCAAACATTTCACCCTTGCAAAATTGATGGTTTGCACTTTGCAGTAATCAGAACGTTAAATGTATAACGAAAGATTCACAGGAAGTGAGCAAAATAACTCGGCCTTCCTGATGCCTGTTCTCAGATGTTGCAGGGCATGATCCACCGGTGTCAGTGGCTGGTTGAAGTGGGGATGGATGACATGCATGACAGAGGTCCTCCTCGTTGGGAATTATGCGGCCATGTGGGCACGCTGCCACGCTGACAAGTGGATAACATGAATCTAATGCGGATCTAGAAACTCCACATCGGACTGAAATAACATGCTTAGTGAATAGGTGTGTAACCTGAATCAAAGTACACAAGGACCCCAGAAGTTTCACATCAATCTCAGTGAATATGATATTCAGATACACTTACAGTGTGTGTGCAGTGAGAGCCTTTGCAATTGAAGAGCTGGGGTCTTCTGACTTGTTGTGCCGGAATCCGGATAATCAAGTCGACGGCCCAGTGCTCCACTTGACAACTTCCGCATATTCTGTTTCAGGTCTCCCAAACACTCCATCAAGATTTGTGCCCTCAATGCTGAACAATCAACCAGTTAGGATCAAATGTCGCTGATCAGAACCAAACTAATCACTTAAATTCCAAAGAAATACCCAGCTTATCATCCAATCAGGATCAAGAATCTGGCGTGCTCCTATTAAGGCTTCAACCCCAAAATGGGACCAAAGAGCCCTTTCTCAAGTGCGTCCTTGGGGAATCCGAAGCAGTGGGTGCCGCCGCCGAAAATCTGGGTGTCGACACAGTACGCGGGGACGACGGCCCCGGAGGCCGGCGATGCGCGCACCATCACCTCGAAGTATACGCCGACCCGCTGCTCCAAAGCACTTGCAGGCGGCGGCGCGTGAAGGCGGCATCGCAGGCGTGTAATTGCGCGTGGAGAGAAGTCGACGGGGCAGGGGCGGCGGGTTGAAAAGGACGAGGGAATTGTGGACCGTGCGGTGTGGTTTACGGCGGGAAAACGGGAAACGACCGGGAAACGGGGATCGGGAACAGGAAACTGCTTCACGACGGGAAAACGGGAGACGGGAAACTGCATCGGGGACGCGTCGGGGAACCGTCGGGGACAGAAAACGGGGAACGGGAATACGTTCGGGAAGGCATCGAGACGGGGACGCGCATCGGGAACGGAGGCGTGCAGCGGCAGCAGCAGCTGCAGCACGGGCACAACACGGGAGACGGAGCGGGACACGCCGTCGGGGTAACTCCATGACAGCATGGAAGTGACAGCCATAGACGGGGGACGACGGCGACTCGAAGCACGTCGGTGGTGGAGGTGAAGGAGGCGCTGGTGCTCGGGGTCGAGGATGCTCGCGGGAGGAGGATGGCCGGGCCGGTACTGGGAGAGGCGGAGCACGGTGGCCCGGTGGTGGAGGAGGACGGGAGGACGGCGTCGAGGTGGAGGGAGGCCGGGCGGAGGAGCTGGCCGCGGCGGGCGCGGGCTTGACGGGGAGGCGCTCGCCGGCGCGGAGCAGAGAGGAGGAGGCGGTCGGCGGCGGGCGGCGTCGGAGGGAAGGGGCACGGCGACGAGCCGGCCGGGAGGAGCAGAGGAGAGAGGTGCGGGGTGCGGGTGCTGCGGGACGGGAGAGCGGCGGGAAGGGTGGAGGCGACTCGGCCGGGCCGGCGCGCTGGAGGAGAGCCGGGGCTCCAGGAGGGGGAGGGAGATCTAACTTTTGCGGGGAACGTTCCCTCAGATGGCATAGTTTTCGTCTGCCCTTGGAAATCGCTACACGTACGCGTGGTGAGGGTCAGTTTTTATTTGGACGGTTAGATTTAGTCAAGTGGGTCTGATCCTGAGGTGCTAATTGGTTTTCAATGTTCTGTGTACGTGTGTTGGGTACGTTTAGGAAAGATCATGTTCGCTTGTTTAATAGTATCTATATAGAAGCGCCGCACCAGTCTCAGCGTCGTCCGGCGTGCGGAGATTCGGAAAACCTCACGTTTGCTTCCTCTGAAGCTGCGCACGCGACGCTGTGATGGATATCGACCGGCCCCACTTGCCCTGGCGACTGGATGTGCACGGTACCCTCGCCCGCACACCTTCAGTGTGTCCCAACTAGATTTGGAAGCGCGGCCTGCCGCCGCATCACTTGTTGGTTATTTTAATATTTTACCCGTAATTGTCACATTTTGTACAGATTATAAGAAAACAGTTAATATACAGAAGTATAAGATAAACGGAATAATATCATATTTATGATGATATGTTTCTGGTCGCACAATCAGATATTTAGATCAAGCACAGAGATCACATAATTAACGGGATAAATAGAGCAACGTGAAACATAAAGGGATGGTAATCACAAAAATTGTACCAGCGACATAACATAAGTTGTCTCATTTAGATGCACATAATATACACAAATATACATGAAAGCAGTACTAAATACATAAGTTCTTATTTGCTAACTGATCTAAAGTGGGTAGGGAAACATAATCTCAAACACCTATTGAGGTTCATGTAACCAATAACGTTTCCAAAAAGATAGAGCGGCTGGTCTCAACAGCGGTAACAGTGAGACATTTGGCAACCAAGACCTAGTTGCTGGTGGATGCTGGACTCAACGTATGCGTGCGAATGAGCCTCATGGCCAAAATAAGGTTAGCCTACGCGTGACAGCCGGTGAAGCGTACTGACCTGACCTGGCAAGACGTTTCGTTCCAGGAAAGGACGAATATCAGGCCTTCGGCCAAAGAGGAACCAGGGCAGTGGTGCTTTATTTTGATGGGTCAGAGGTCATCGTTACCTTGCAAGAGACGTCTTGTGCCTGCGGAGGATGATGATCGGGCCATTGGCAAAAGGGAAACCCATGGAGGTGATGCTTGATTTTGAGCTACCATCATCACCGAGCGTCATGACAGAGGAAGCAGAGACGAACCTTTGAGCTGCAAGACAACAACACTAACGATCAATCCCAGACTCAAGCCTGCATAAGAAGTTACTTTTATATATTGCAATACGAAGAATGTAGCGACACCTGCAATACACATTACCTTGGAATGATACAAGAAAAAAAAAATTAGCCATATTTCAAGCAAAATAAAGAACTGTGTAAGCATTCCAAGACTCAAAGGTGGGGTCACAAACCTTCACAACCTTACTAATTAACTAATCTCAGAGACATACTAATTAATCAAGCTAGTGCCCATAAAACAGAAGAATAATTTTGCATTCTTTGATCAGTTGATGATGCAGTATCCAAAATTAGTTGCGATGTCATTCACAACAACAACCATACACAGAACAAATCCTAAATGATCCTCCATAATTTCTAACACATCAGAAGACAAAATAGAGTGACTACATGCTCACCATGTTCACATGATAAATGTCACAGATGGCATTCTCAGTTGAAAGGTGACCCTCTTATGTGCTAATTGCAGTTAACCTATTCAAGCACAGTTTACCCAGATGAAGTGGGAGATTGTTGCACATGAAAAATATATAATATCCAATAAGAAAGTATAAAAAAATAGAACTCAAAATGTAGCTTTTCAATGCAGAACTAATATGTATTGCACACCATATGCATGTTAGTTAGGCATTCTTCGTTTGGACAATCTATGTTACTTCATAAATATATTGAACTCCACATATCTGTTTAAGCTAAACATTAGGTATTTCACAAAACAAACTCAGGCAAAGATAACCTCCTGATAGACTGTCATATAAGAACAACAAAAGGATTACCAATTCAACATTTTCCCAATTTTGAAATAACCAAGAAAATTGTTGAAACAAAAACACATATTTTAATGGGTAATACAGCAAAAATGTTCCCAACTGATCGTCCAATGGGTGATAAAAGCTCCAGATTCAGAATACCAAATAAATGCTCCGGGTTCTATATTATATTGAAGATTTATGATAAGCATTTTATATAAGAAACGTGAACAAAAAAATGGTAAAAACCATACAATTGCAAAATATCCTAGTTACGATGGCAAGAAAAGGGTGTCATCGAAGATCCAAATGCAGGTGAGTACCAACTATTTGCAAAAAAGATCCGCCATGTTTTCTCTATTTTGGTATTGTATCATCACTGAGCAACAATACTATAGGATATCATAGTGTGGCAATCCCACTAATATAGTCGACCGAATGAATACAATCCTGGATAGTACTATAATAAAGCAAGGAGGGAAAGTAAAGCACCAGCTGCAATTGGAACACCAATATTCAGCAACTTCAGTGTGGACATGTTCGTTCACTGCCATCCTACAAAAAGGAAAAGAAGGTCAAAATCGAAATAGACCAGTAGCCTAAGCACACTTCTTTCACAATAACAAATTGTAATCAAGAATTTTCAAAACTTGAGCAAGGATCAAACTAAGCATGCCACATATCCAATGGTGACACTAATTCATGCTAATCACTGTCGTGGTATTGTCGAATCTAGCCGCGGCAGGGGTGCCATCGAGCTAGGTAGAGAGAGGGGTCTTGGAGACGTGGGGTGTTCCGGCAACGAGGTGACAAAGGGTTTACCCAGCTTCGGATCTCACAACGGTGGCGAAACCCTACGTGCTGCTATAATTCACTATAAGGCAATATCGCCGAGTTACAGTGGATTAAGGTTGAGAGCGTACATGCCCTAAGGCGTCCCAGGGGCCGGCTTATAAAGGCGTCCAGACCCTGGGCTTACAAGAGGAAAACCTAACCGACTAAGTTCAGAGTCCTACTCTAATCCGGCTCGGGCCTTGCCTTGTGGGCTAAGTCTTCCGCAATGCAGACCGGCTTCTGGAACCTTCCCTTAGCCGGATGGGCCTCCTGCGCTTCATCATACTGGGCCGCCCGGTAAGCCGGATTCGGCTTACCACCCCTTTGGGCCACCCTGGTATGCTGGATTTTAGTCTTTTCTGTGAGGACACCTGTTCGGCATAACCCCAACAGTAGCCCCCGGAACGCTTTAAGTACTTCAGCGGCTGGCTTCAATCTTCCGGCAATATGTTGTCCGGGAATTTCGTCATCCGTCTTCAGTCTTGGAGCATTCCCAGAAACCTGAAATCATGTCGAACAACTTTGTCGAATTTAACTGTGCCGGCTTTGTATGCCGAAAAAACACTTGAGCGTGTAACGGCACGCGTCCGCCGATTTGACAGTTATGTCAGACCCGGCAGTGTGAGTGGAGGAGCATCTTTTGAATGCAGGGGCTAAATTCCGTTTTTCCTGTGCTGGAACCGAGGCGTCGGAGGGAAGGAACCGTCTCCAACGGCTTGATCCGGGACACGTGGCGAGAAACTCGGCTGCTGACCGCAGCACGCATCTCGGCGCAGCACTATAAATGACAACCGCATCGTCTCTTCCGCGATCTCCACGCCATTCGCAGCCCTAGCTCCAACTCCTCCAGATCTCATCTCTCTCCCGAGCGCAATCTCCATCTCTTCTTTGATTTCCATGGCATCCAGTGCTCTGAGCTCTCCAGCGTTTGACACAGCCGCGGCCGGTCCAACTCTGCCGATGGGAGGAGCTGCCTCCACGGCCGCCGCTGCCGCCACTGAGCCATCCGCCGCTACTCCTGCATCCTCACCAACTCCGGTGAGTTCCTCCGCCGCTTCGGGTCATGATACAGTGGCTTTGGCAAAAGCCGCAGCCGAAGCCGCCGCCACGATGGCTTCTACCGCTCCAACCGCTGAGGCCGCCATCGAGGACGCAAGCGTTGGCGAGGAGGAGGAAGAGGAGGAAGCCGGCAGCGGCAAAGACGCAGCAAACAACCCGTCCCGCAACTGGGCCTGCTCGGTTGTGGACGAAGTCGAACTGAAGGGAATGGAGGTTGACGGAGCCATTCTTCCAACTACTGAGTCAGATCCGACTTGGCGATCCGCCTTCGGCGACCCCTATCCGACTCACATCAGAGACGAACGGGTACTTCTCTCTTCCCATGTAATTAGTGGATTCTCCTTGCCGCCGTCGGCTTTTCTGGTAGACCTGTTAGATCACTATGGCCTCCAGCTCCACAACATCACTCCGAACAGCCTGCTGTACATCTCCGGCTTTGTAGCGCTGTTCGAAGGATACTTAGGCATAAAACCTAGGTTAGACTTATTCGAACATTGCTTCTTAGTCAAGAGGCAGACCGTCAACAAGGAGCTGCTGGTGGCCGGCACAATCAGCTTCAACTGCCGCCGAGATATCGACTGGTACCCTCAAGTGCCTATCGTCGATTCGGCAAAGGGATGGGTGTCCACCATCTTCTACTGAAAGGATGTGGCATCTCCAAACCGGCTGCAGGGGCTTGCCCCATTCACAGACGAAGCCGGCACGCCGCTGCCTTCTTGGAAGAAGAAGCCGTCCATCAGAATGCCGGTAGAACACGCCGCCATTCAAGCTCGGATCGCGCAGTTGACATCCGGCTCTCCTCCCTTTACTGGGGTGGACACCATCATATGCTGGATGAAGAGACGGATCCAGCCCCTCCAACATCGTGCTCGCCTTCTATGCGAGTACACGGATAACTCTGATCCCATGCGGATCAACGAGAAAGACCTGGAGCAGAGCCTGTTTGAGGCTCGCTTCAACAAACTCATCAAAGCCCGGCCTGAAGAAGGACGGCAATATGAAGAATCATTGCCGATGTTTACGGCGACCAACCCTCCCCCAAAGGTACTTTGACTAACCAAAGTTCAATTCTTTGAGAGATTCGGGTTTGCTTTTGTCGGACTAACATGTAATATGCCAGATTTCTGGAATCACCGACATCCGCCCTGCTGGGAAGCCGTCGTCCAGCAAGGCGTCCTCGCGGCCCATCACCTTTTCCTCGGCTACCGCAGAAAGCCGAAAGAGGAAGGGCCAGTCGACCACGAGCGGCGCCAAGTCGTCAGAGGGTGACGATGCACTCGCTGGGCTCAATATCCCCAGCAAAAAGTAAGTCGACTGATAACACCTCCTCCTTCCCTTGCAGCAAAGCCGGATTTACTAAGTCTCATCCTTTACCTTTGCAGGATAAAGAAGGACGCTCCGTTGAAAATAAAGACGGTCGCCACAAGGAAGAAAGCCTCTCCTGCCATCCCTCCACCAACTCCTTCAGTTCCAGAGCCGAACCCAACAGAGGAGAACACACGCACAATGGTGACGGCTCCACCTATTGGGAGAGCCGGGGTTATTCCCCCCACACAGTGGATGGAGATGACGGGGAAAGTGACTGAAACATCCTCTCCAAGGGCTGAAGCTCCGGCTAATGATGCCCCAACCTTTCCCCCCATCAAAGCCGAAGCCTTTGACGAAGAGGGGTGCATCAAGCCGGAATTCATGAGCCGGTTCATGAAGGCACCTCGGCTTCCCCGGAAGAAGGGAACAACCGTCCGGGACGACGAGCCAGATCACACCAAGGCCTATGACACCTTTGATGTCATAGAGATTCTTGAAGATCAGCAGAACTACTTTGCTGATAGCTTTGAGGCCGGCATGACGCTTCTCCGCGAGCACTACCAGGTAAAATACCTTACCAGTAGCCCCCGAGCACTATGCCGGGTTAAGTTATTAAAACTAGCCATCATAGTGATCCGAGTTAATGCGCATGCATACACTTAGCCCCCTAGCCACTAAATGTCGTCATGTAGCCACCTTAACTTGTAAATATAGATTTAGGCTTTTAGCAATTCCTTACGCAGATCCACCGAAAAATTGGCGCTGAAACCATTAATTCTTTGGGTGTGCGAAATCAGGAGATGCGCCGGCTTAAGACTGAACTGGCCACCAAAGACGCGATCATCGAAGGGCTGGAGGCAGACCGGGTTCAATACCAAGGTAACAATGCTGAATCCTTAGCTTTGAGCTCCAGGCCTGTTTTTATACTGCTAACATTTTCCTGTTTTGCAGATGCCATTATCAA